>VUQS01002453.1:0-12512 GCA_015108495.1 Heterochromis multidens | reverse complement strand
AATACCAGCAACAGTGTGTGAAAACCTTGTGAAGACTTACAGAAAACGTTTGACCTCTGTCATTGCCAACAAAGGGTATATAACAAAGTATTGAGATGAACTTTTGTTATTGACCAAATACTTATTTTCCGCCATAATTTGCAAATAAATTCTTTAAAAATCAGATAATGTGATTTTCTGGATTTTTTTTTCTCATTTTGTCTCTCATAGTTGAGGTATACCTATGATGAAAATTACAGGCCTCTCTCATCTTTTTAAGTGGGAGAACTTGCACAATTGGTGGCTGACTAAATACTTTTTTGCCCCACTGTATATATATATATATATATATATATATATATATATATATGCAGTCCATTTACCATAACACACTTTATGGAAAACTGTACACAACTCTGCCTCGCACTCAGGTATTCCATGCTGCCTAGCTCAAGGCCACAGCACATGTGGTATGAATGAAGTCTCATCTGTGAAGAAGGGATTTAGTTTTAATTTTTGTCTGTGTTTAACTGCTGGCACAGACACTTTTGATTTATCCCTCTGTGCTTTTATTGCATTAGAAAGAACTGTTGTGTCAATGTGTCATTTAGATACTCATCCATATTTTGCACATCTGGATATGTGTGTTTAGCACACACATAGTTGCAAAATGCTTTGCACTGCAGACAAAATAAGACAAAGTGTTTTCAATTTATACTATCAGTTGGTGAAACTGGTTGAAGTTATCCAAATGATTAAAGTTTTTGTATGATGTTTTGCATCGGGCTGTTCCAAATCTTTATTGAACATTAATAAAGTTCATATTTAAAATGTTCACATTCATCACGTTTCATGTTTTCTGGCTCTACCACAATGTACATTAAATAAATAGTTTTCATGCTACAGTTTTTGCTACAGTTTTGTTTGGTCTATGATTTCAGTCTGTTGTTAGGTGGTTGCTAGGCAACACCACAACATAAAATCTGATATAGATGTACCTGTGTGCCAAGTTTGGTTGCTCAACTCCTGATCGTGTAGGAGGAGTTTGTGGACAGAGATGTTGTGTAATGAAGTAAAATGCTGCATGTGTAAAAAAAAAAAAACAGGTTTGGTTTTATTGCATTTGTTGTAGATTGTTAAGAATGATTCCCTTGTAGACCACCACACCTTGGGGATTTTAGTGGTGTAATATCCCAAGTTCAAGTCCAGCTGGGGGGTCTTTGCACCCTGTTATCCCTGCAAAATGTAATCAGATTCTTTGCCTTCCTTGCTTTAAGCTAAAAGTAACAGCTGTGTATGACTAACACAGATTGCTAACAGGAAGGACAGAACAGCCGTAAAATTTTTACCCGTTTTCGCAGATTACAGGTGAGGATGAGGTGGCGGGAGAAAGAGTTGGCGAATGCAGTGTAAAACTCCAGCACACGCATCAGAGCCTCTCTCCGGATGATGTGCAGATCGCAGTAAGTCAGAGCTCGCACGTTCGCACAGGCTCGAGCCAGGGTGGTCTCTTTCCAGAAGGCGTCTCCAAACACGTCACCTTTACCTGAACAGAGTCAGACATCACTTTCTGTAGTCACAACAAGCCTCAACATAAACATCTAATGTGTCAGCTAAATATAAATAAAAGTGGATAAAGTCAACCACATTTAGGTAGTTTCAACATAAAAGGGGCTTCGGAAAACTCTTTGCACTGAGACAGCCTGTTGCCCTAACTTCATAACTGAGAGCAGCAGATAAAACTTGGCTCAGCCTGTTTCATAATATTGCCCTGGAATACCTAGTATTGCGATGACCTCGTCATCCTGGATGACTTCGAGTGAACCCGAGACTACAAAGCAGAGTGTATCAACGCTCTCCCCGATGTGGAAGATGAGGTCTCCAGGTGCACAGTGTGTGGTCTGAAACTCCACAGCGAGAGAACGCAAACAGCCGTCACTGGCTAAACGAAAGGCTGGATGGTCATTGAACACCTGCCTGTTGAGGTGGACGCAGATGTCTGCACGCATGTCTTTAGGACAGATGGAGAGAACCTGAAAGAGATAGTGAGATTTTTGCACAAACACTTAATGCATCATCAGTGGAGGACATTAAATATGTAACACATTTCCACCTGCTTGTTTACCAGATATATTATTGGACATTTTAATACCGTATAAAAATAAAACTGCAGTGGCATGAAAGCTGCTTCTGGTAAAAATGACTAATTTTTCAATTCCAGATGTCAGAGAAATGGAATGCGTCTGATTTACTTCATGACAAAAACACAAATTTTGATTAGGAAAAGCTAAGGTGAAAATCAGCCAGTGGTAACGTTTCACTGTGTCACAATCTGCAAATTATGCAGACTGCTTGGAGTGTAAAAGTTTGGGACATGAAATGCAGACACATGGGGCAGGCGAGATTTAACAAAAGGCAAGTCGCTTAATTAGGCAAAAATCCATAAAGCAAAGCATGACATCAAAAGGGCAAAGCACAACACAAAGTCCAAAAGAGGAAAGCAAACTATAGCCACAGGCACATGGGGTGAGCAAGCACATGGGACAGATACACAGATGCTGAGACAAGAACTGAGGGGAAGACAGCACTATTTATACACAAAAGAGTAATCAGGGAATTGGACACAGCAGGGTAACAAGGTGCAGGTGAAATCAATAAGGCTCATGACACAAGGAAAATAAAACTAAATGCAAGACACAGGAAACAAATGACTACCAAAATAGAATAGGAAATAACAAATAAATACAGAGGTTAGACACACACCTACACACTGCAACTTCACACTAAGGGCTAGGCTGGCAAAGGCTAGGAAAATTATACTAGAACCTCGTAAAAACCAAAAGCATAAAAATAACTAACAGAAAAGCTCTAAATCATCACGAAATCCAACAACTAATAATAAACAAAAGCACAAAAAACCCTGAGACCATGACACACTGGGGTGGTTGCAGGCTTTAGTGGCATCAGAAGAGCTGAAATTTACAGCAAAGAGGGGTCATTTTTAAAGGAGCAGGCCAACTTGGTTTCTCTTAGAGTATGTAGGTATGACAAGTATGAAGTTAGAGCTGGTTAGTTTAGCTTTTTATAAAGACTGGAAACAGTTGCAACCAGCTAACATCAAGGTGTCAGACTGTGACAAAATCCACCTCAAAGCCAGAAATACTTGGTGGAGTCTTCGCAGTTAGCTTGGCTCGTAACCAGCAAACAGTCCAAGAAGTCACTGCTCTTGGCCAAGAAATAGTCCAGTATAGGAATGTCACAAGATAGTGATACTGATCCCAATGCATAAATTTAGAGGTAACAACAAAGGTTGGTGGTGGACAGATTTTGTTACCATCAGATACAGCCAAGCTTGCTTCCCCCATCTAACACTATAAACACTTTAAACACCTTAAATAGTTTAAAGACCTGAAGTAATGATTATTATTCAGGCAATTATTAATCAAAGCTAAACTAGCAATTTGCTACCACTCTGGCTTACACTTCTGCACTTCTGTTTGATCTTTGAAGCTTGTTACTAACGATAGCGTTCTTGCATTTTGAAGGCTCTGTCACTGATTAACTCATTCAGGTGAACTTTCTTTACCCTACAAACCTCTATATAATCAGAATACTTTGATAGCACTAGAATAACATGGACATATGTGGAAAGGTTTTAGCTAATTGAGATCTTATGATTTTTGTCTATCTTACAGTTTCAGAAAGGAGGCATCTTACTGGTCCCAAATTCATTCTACAGCTTGACAGTGACCCCAAACATAGAGCCAGGGTTATAAAGAACTCGCTTATGCAATATGAAAAGCAAGGCGTCCTGCAACAGATGATTAGGACTCCACAGAGCTGTCATCTCCACATGGTGGAGTCAGACTGGGATTATAAAGACAGACAGAAGTAACTGAAGCACCCCCACTCAATTTTATTATGTCTGAAACCTTTGCACAGATCTGTACCTTATCTGTGTCAATGCCCTTAGACATGGCCCAGGTGGAGACGATGAAGTCCATGACCCTCTCACTCAGACCTTTGGGAACCTGATAAAGCTTGAGGAAGTCACGCACATTGTTGAGCATCTCGTGGTAGCGGTTTGTGTTGGTGTACATCTGCTGAAAGATGGTGGTGACGTTTCCAAAGATGGTGGCATATAGCAGCGCTAAAAGAAAAGATGAAGGAGCAAAATCAGGTACTGAGGGGAAAAGAAAAAAAAAAAGCAGCCATCCATACTGAAATGCAGGGCACCTTTACTCAACAACAAGAGGGAGAACATGTTTTAGTTCATCTTATTTATTCAAACTTCAGTTGATATGAAAGTCTGAAATGTTTTTAGGTAACAATCATCTTTATGGGACAACAGTATCAAGCTTTTATACCTCAAATTTGGAGTTAAACATTGGTGAAGAAATTGACTATTACAAATCTTTTTAGTGGAATATATGCAATGATTAAAAGAGTATTTAACACAAAAAAGACTTTAATATTTGCATTTAAGATTAAATAATTAACTGATTCTTAAACCAGAACTTTCATCCATCCATTTTCTTACATTTTTTGGATCCTACCCCAGCTGTTACAGAGAGAAAGGTGGGGTATACCCTGGACCGGTCACCAGTCTACCAGGACGTACTATACCTAATAGAGCAATTCCACCCTTTAACTGTCCAATGTTTTTCACACTACTGGCTGCCACATGACCACATGAAGGCTTTTGTTTGACCCACATATTTAACATGTGGCAAGATAAAGTGACTGTTTCATCAAACCTTTTCCCTCCAAACGACATTCTCCAAACAAACCAGCTCATCTACTCGTCTTTCTAGGCCTTCGAGTCCTTTTGTGACTTGTCATAAGGTCAAAGGTAAGTTTTCCTCCTAATGAGGAGTAAACCTGTAGACCCTGTTCGTGCAGAATGGTTGCTTCTCCAGTCCACAGTGAGCAAAACATTTATGCAGTTCCTCTGGTTTGGTCTAGTCTGGATAGAAAAAAAATACCTGAACTGGGCACATGTTGCAGTTACTGTGTAATTATTTATCTATTTTAGTTTTTGAAATGGAAGGTCCCACCGCCCCACTTTTGGTGGCACTTTGGGTCAAGTGGGCAGGACGGTGCTGCGGTGGTTATAACCATCGCCTCTCAGCAAGAAGGTCCTGGTTCCGGATCCAGCCTTTCTGGGTGGAGTTTGCATGTTCTTGCCGTGTCTGCGTGGGTTCTCTCCAGGTACTCCGGCTCCTCCCACAGTCCAAAGACATGCAATGGGGTTGGGTTAACTGGTGATTCTAAATTGGCCGTAGGTGTGAATGTGAGCGTGAATAGCTGTCTGTCTCTACATATTAGCCCTGTGATAGACTGGTGACCTGTCCAAAGTGTACCCCGCCTCTTGACCTTTGAGAGCTAGGGTAGGCTCCAGTCCCTCTGCAACCCTGAACAGGATAATCGGAGGATCACCAAATTATGTAATTTGATCATGACTGCCCCTTTTGCTTGCAATTGTTTATTAAAATCCCCTGATTTTATACATACATATTTATGCAAATCTCATCCATCCATTTTAATATTTCAAAGATTTTACAGTGAAGAAAAAATGAAGAAAAATGAAAACCTTGAAAATAATATTGATGTCTGTTTGACATAATGATGCACGAGTACTACAAGCATATAATTACTATATATTGTTTACGATAATATTAATAATAATAATGTACTGTTTTTTTTTAAATTTTGGATAAATCTCTTCAGTGATTTTTACTGTAAATAATGGAATTTTGTTTTGTAATTTAGTGAAGTGTAAATATACACAGACCACCACTGACAGTGCAGTTTTCTTAAATACATGCATACACAGCCTCATATACACAATAAGGGGTGAGCTAACTCTTTATGATATAATTTCTAATGCACATTTCCTGGGTAAGGGTGCTGTGCTGCAGTGACCTCAAAGAGTCAGTCAGCATCTCTTATTGGGATGTTTTATCCACTCAACGGGAAAGCTTCGTCTCCGGTCGCCACAGCAGGATCACAGAGGTTAGGATACATATCTAACATGATGGCTCATTGTCCACTTACTACACCCGAGCCTGCAGGCAAACTGGCCCTCTCTTCGATTCCTTCTCCACTCACATAATTACTGTATCTATAGCAGGAGATTTGTGTGCCATAATTGAAGTCGACACTGCAGTGTGACTGAATGATCTTCGTGATCCAGGCACCATCAGAATAATGGGTGTTTACTTTTGGCTGTACAAAGCTTGAAGCGTGGCTGTCACTTTCTGTGTTCTCACTGGTTTTATTGCATCACTCTACATGCTGTTTTAGAGGAGTGGGCCAAAGGTTAGTGCACAATGGCGAGTGATGACCGAGGTACTCTAGAGGCACTGACACTAAAGGTGAAGCTATTACTCTATCTGCAGTGTGTGATGAAAGCAGTACACAGGCTGGAATAAAAATAGACATTTCTATTTTGGTGAAGTGGAACCACCAAAGGTTATTAAGACACAAACGGCATAACTTTAGAAAAAAAACCCACTATTTTTTTTAATAAAGCATTTTTTATGTGGCATTAATGTCATTATAACACTAAGTTCTAGCTAGTTTTGAAGTTAGGTAATGAATATGGTGTGACTTATATGTAGACTTATATAACATAATGCATCATTTCTAAGTTCATGTTACACAAGACTCTATATAAGCTTCTTCCTCATCAAATTGACAGTCACGTCCCATTAAGTCATGTAACAGAGAATGTAAAGATACACATCTGTATTTGCTGAAGATTTTAAAGGCAAATCAAAAAGAAAAGAAGTCTTTAACTTGGACTTCTTTCATTAGGTTTGTACTGACCGTGAGCAATACAGAAGAATGCAATTTATTCCCTGCATTTTAAAAAAGCAATTAAAAGAAGAGAAGCTAAGGAGGAAAAAGACTGACTGAATTAACAGGCAATGCTTTTCTGATCTGATGACCAGCCCTCAGACAGACACTCACAGAGCAGGCTGTGATGGGCGCTGAACATGTCACTTTTGATTATTGACAAAGCTGAAACCCAGAGTGGTTCAAGCGCCGAGGCTGCAGCTAAATGCGAATACATGACCAGAACAAAGAGAAGAAAATGTTGTCCATGGATCATTTAGCCCTATAAGGAATAAACACTTACTTCACTTTCTGAATATTGAATTCTGTCATTATCAAAATGTGATTTTAAATAATAGTTAACTGTCATTTTGGTCCATTAGGGTTGCAGTTACAGATAGACAACCTATTTACATCCATGGTTTGAGGTACTTCAAATATGTTGGATCTAATATAACATCTCCTTACTGTTTTTGTTGAAAGAGTTTTACAAGATGATCCTGACGGCTGCTGGCATTACAGCTTCCAAGCTTTTTATACTGAATGTGTGAATACTTAATGTGTTTTAAATGGTTTTGATGTTTTTGTGAAGCTAATACATTTACCAGCCACTGTGCAAGGTACAACCGTCCAGCTGCTCATTAATGCAAAAATCAGCCAATCACATGACAGCAACTCAGTGCATTTAGGCATGTAGACATGGTCAAGATGTTCAAAGTTCAAGCATCAGAATGGGGAAGAAAGGTGATTAAGGAGACTGTAAACATGGCATGGTTCTTGGTGCCAGACAGGCCGGTCTGAGTATTTCAGAAACTGCTGAACTACTGGGATTTTCCCACATAGCCATCTCTAGAGTTTACAGAGAATGGTCCAAAAAAGAGAAAATATCCAGTGAGCAACAGTTCTCTGTGTAAAAATGCCTTGTTGATGTCAGAGGAGAATGGACAGACTGCTTTGAGCTGATACGAAGGCAACAGTAACTCAAATAACCATTCGTTATGCCCAAGGTATGCAGAAGACCATCTCTAAACACAAAATATGTCAAACGTTGAAGCAGATAGGCTACAGCAGTAGAAGACTACACTGGTTTTCACTCATGTCAGCTAAGAACAGGAAACTAAGGCAACAATTCACATGGGCTCGCCAAAACTGCACAATAGGAGATTGGAAAAACGTTGCCTGGTCTGATGAGTCTTGATTTCTGTTCAGATGGTAGGGTCAGAATTTGCCATAAACAACATGATAACATAGATCCATCCTGCCTTGTTTCAGTTCAGGCTGCTGCTGGTGGTCTAATGGTGCAGGGGAAATTTTCTTGGCACCCTTTTGGGCCCCTTAGTACCAACTAACTAACAAGTTTTGTTTAAACACCACAGCTTACCGGAGTATTATTGTTGACCATGTCCATCTCTTTATGACCACAGTGTACCCATCTTTTGATGGCTGCTTCCAGCAGGATAACACACCATGTCAAAAAGCTCACATCATCTCAAACTGGTTTCTTGAAAATAACAATGAGCTCACTGTACTCAGATGGCCTACAGAGTCACCAGATCTCAATCCAATAGAGCACCTTTTTGGATGTGGTGAAACGAGACATTCTCATCATGGATGTGCAGCCAACAAATCTGCAGCAACTGTGTGATGCTATCATGCCAATATGGACCAAAATCTCTGAGGAACATTCCCAGCACCTTGTTGAATCTGTACCATGAAAAATGAAGGCCGTTCAGAAGGAAAAAAAGGGGTCCAACCTGGTACTAGCAAGGCATACCTAATAAAGTGGCCAGTGAGGGTATGTATATCAATAAGTTAGCATACAACATAGTCTGATTTGTAATGTTTCACTTTCATTTTGTTGTAAAAGGAGACAGCAAAGTCAACTTTTGTAGTGTGCGAACTACCACAAAATATTTCAGCGGGTACATAAATACATTAATATCTAAACAAAGTTGTCTAAATACATTTTCAGTGCCGTTGGCTATGTTAACTATGTGTAAAAGCAGCCATGTATTGATCACAGCATGCTGGGACTTAATATCCTGCACATCATAAAGACCCTCCTATCTTATATAATATATATACCATATGTTGCTTTACTGGCAGCTGGTAGATGGCCAGCAGGACTGTGGAGAGCACATTATCTTGACTAACGTGCAAGTAAGTGCAACCAGATTGTTTCATCTCCTGCAAGGTTCAACTGGCATATCATGAATGGATGAATGCACGAATGACATCAAAGGATGTATGCTTTGTTTAGTGTGGAGTGATGGGGAGACAGGACAGTTTTTGTTGTTACGGAGCTGTTGTTCTGTCAAACAAGTGATGCTACTGAATAATACTGGTTAAAATATCCCTTCCCAGCTCCAAGTGCTGTTTAAAACTCATGGATTATGACATTATATGACTGTATCATATTGTGGCTGCTAGATAAATGTTTCCTATGTTGATTTCAAAGTTTTTATAAAACCTTTGGAGTGACTGTTAAATGTGATGCATGCTGAAAATACAGTGTGTGGTGACTGAGTACTTACAGCCCACCATCATCATAGCCACGGAGAAAATCTTCTCGCCATCTGTTGTTGGAGCAATGTTACCAAATCCAATAGTGGTCAGACTCGTCATGGTGAAGTAAAGAGAAGAAATGTACAGCGTGTCTTTGTTAGGACCTCCTTCCCACCGACCGTTACCGCTGGCGTTGTAGCGGTAAGGAGTTCCAATACTCAGCGCCAACTGGTAGAGCCAGCTGTCTGTCTTAATGGTGTTGGTGGTCTCGTCGATGACCTCGTGGTCCCCGATGCTGTACCAAATGCAGGCAAGCCAGTGAGCCACCAGGCCAAAGACACATACCAGCAGGACCAGAACCGCAGCTCCATACTCCAGGTAGTGGTCCAACTTTCGGGCCACACGCCCCAGACGGAGCAGGCGGATGACTTTAAGGGAACTGAAGAGGCTGCTGAGACCCTACAGGGTGAGAAAGGGAAAATGTGAGCCAGATATCCAAAAAAAGCAGACACACTTGTGATATATCTGAGCTGCTTTTTGGCACTACTTATGACACTGGCAAATACAGTGTATGTCAGACATTCATTGCTATCTGGATATACGGTAATAGATCGTAAAGTTGAACTGAAAACTTAATTGAAACTATTCTGATAATTACCTGAGTCACAAAAATGCCAAAATGTGAAACATATTTTGTGGTTCCATGATTTCAAACATGGCTTTAAAACATATCTTAAAAATTTTACACTGGTTTTCACTTCACGAATAAAATGACATATTAAACTGTCCAAAAAACAATGAACAGATATTTGACAATGAAATGTTATATGGTGTAAAACAATTAATAATACATTTTACATTTTATTTTAGGTGCCTTTCAAAACACCTTACACAGAAGAGTTAAGAAACAGGTGGAAGACAATCAGAGTGAGTATGCCAGTTTAAAGAGGTGTGTTTTGAGATGGGATTTAATGCTACGGATATCTGGTGGGAGAGATTTCCAAATGTGAGGAGCAGAGCAACTGAAGGCTCTAGACCCCATGGTAGTCAAACTGGGGGAAGGGACAGTGAGATGGAGAGAAGAAGACGACCTGAGAGTGCGAATGGGTGTGTTGATGTGCAGAAGTTCAGAGAGGTACTGCGGAGCAAGGTTATGGATTGCCTTAAAGATGAGGGGCAGAATCTTGAAATTAATACAATATTTAACCGGAAGCCAATGAAGCTGCTGAAGGATGGGTGTGATGTGACTAATGGAAGTTTGTTTTGGAATTTTGATGATGATCCGAGCAGGAGAGTTCTGGACCAGTTGAAGTTTATGCATGGACTTGTGAGGAAGACCGTAAAAAAAAAGAAAAGAGTTGCAGTAATCAATGTGGGATGTAACCAAGGTGTGAACAAGGATGGCAGTACCATTAGGTGAGAGACATGGACAGAGGCGATTAATGTTACGAAGATGAAAGTATAAAGACCTAGTGATACGTTTAAAAAGAAAGTGTACTGTCAAGGATGACACCCAGACTCTTGACCCGAGGAGAGGGAGAAACTAAGGAGTTGTCAATAGGGAAGGAAAAACCGTTACATTTAGACAAGGTGTATTTGGTGCCAATGAGAAGAACCTCGGCTTTATCACGGTTCAATTTGAGAAAGTTTGCAGGAGAACCAGGATTTGATTTCCTGGAGGCAAATACAGAGGGCGGTGGGTGGGAGAGTGGTAGCAGGTTTGGTAGACAGGTAGAGCTGGGTGTCATCAGCATAACAATGGAACCTGATATTACATTTATGGACGATATGACCAAGAGGAAGAAGATAAATGATAAACAGAAGAGGCCGCAGGACAGATTCCTGGGGGACACCAGCAGTAACTGGAAATGGATGGGATTTGAAATTTTTGACTTGAATGAACTGAGTCCAGTCAGAGAGATAGGATTTATTCATTTAAACCATTTAAATCAAAATGTTACATTTGTCCATGTACAAAAAAGATCACGTAAATTTCCTTAAAACAGGGACTATTTCTGATAATGTTAAATTTGAAAAATCCTGTTACAGCCTGGTTTTGTCCTCAATAGTCAAAGCTTTTTAAACCTGCTCTATCTGGTTTTTTTGGCCCATTTAGAACAGCAAAAACAATCTAAAAACACAATAGTTACATCTTATTACAACGCTGATATTACATATAGTTATTTACATTAGCATTTTAAAAAACTTTACTCTTATTTTGGCTCTCTCCTGATGTGACTACAACAGACCGTGTATATAAGATGAATGGATGAAGTCAACGTGACATCACCCACCGGTTAGCGAACTACTGTTTTCAAGACTTGAGTTTACCATTTTGGCTGACACCATCTTGATTGAGGGAAAATGATTGTTGAAGCCCTGGTCACACAGGGCTACAGACCAGTCAGTGATTCCCCTGGTAACCACCTGTTGCTAGGGAAAAATTAATATTCCCCAAATGGTTGGCAAAAACCTCCTTGTGACTGCTTTGGTCACTAGCATATTGCTGCGGTCGTAGTTTGAATGTAAGTGATGGACTTCACTAGAGAAACTGGAAATAGAGAAGGTTCACCTTCAAAGTAATGTTGGAACTTTTTGAAACAGCACTGGCTGCAGTTGGCTGCAGCACTGAGGCACAACTTTTACTTTGAAAGTGAACCTTCTGCATTTCCAGTTTGTGCCACAGTATTTGCAGAGAAACATGAAAAAATACAGGCAACTGTGGCAAACCACATAGAAAGGCCCCAGCCTGCCGCTGGATTCAAACCCAGGACCTTCTTGCTGTGGTGGTGCTAAACACAGCACCACCACACTGCCTGATTTTGTAAATATTATTGTTGACAATACCAAAGTTCTGGGTTGAAAATTTAAAACAAAGAGCTCAAAGACTCTGCAATGTGATCATTCAGTGTGGTTTTGTCATCATAAGGAATCAATAATATGACCTGATTTCTATCCATTCATTTTCTTCCGCTTATCCAATTCAAGGTCACGGGGGAGGGCTGGAGCCTACCCCAGCTGTCATAGGGCAAGAGGCAGGGTACAAACTATATTTATCATAGCAGATTTAAAGAAAGACATAAATTTCCTTACTGGGAGAACAGAGTCTTCTGTCCGTGTGCTATTTCTGTGGAAATGTGACTCACGAAGATGGCCTGCTGAAGAGGCATGTGTAAGGATATCCTACA
>VUQS01002446.1:2104-14416 GCA_015108495.1 Heterochromis multidens | reverse complement strand
ATCTCTGAACCGTGGAGGGGGCCTAAGGGTACATCTGTCACCATCTTACAATGCTGTGATTGCAGCCATTCCCCAATCTCTGTGAATGGTACTCATGGCCATTGATCAATGGTCATGACAATTTGCATACCATTGATCATGAAACTGACCAAACGGCCCATTGTTAGTCAGTGGTGCTGGTTTCGGTCATTATGCAATGTACTGTTTATAAGGTTGGGGAAGCCTGCAGTCAGCTGAGACTGAAGAAGTTACCAGTTGGTAAACGAAACGTTTCTCCCACTAAAAAACGCCACGTCCAGATGAACAGATTCAACCTTTTGGTATTGCTGATATGTTTGACTGTACCCCAAAGGTTACTCAATAAGAAACACCAACACTGTATATGCAAGCCATGATGCTGAATGATGGCTTACATATACTATTAGGTGGCTCTTATGGATAAAAAAAAAAGCTCCCATAAATTAATAATAGTAAAACTACTATGTGCTACACTTAACTAATATGTGCCTCAAAATTTTATCCAGGAATCCAAGAAAACTCCTAAATATTTTAACTATTTCTTTGTGATACATAGTTATTGTAAAGCCATTAAATGGTTTTCATATTTTTGGAAAACATGATGAAACAGCTTTAGCTGACTTCAAAGATCGGAAACTAATTTGAAGCCACTGTGAGACACCAACCACCCATCTGTTCAGTAAAGTGCTGAAAAGGCAAATAGTTAAACACAAAGTTGGTGAAGGGAGGAGGAAGAATGTGTAGATAAAACAGTGGACTTTAATATAGGAGAAAACAGTTTGTTCAGGCAATGTTGTTTCTTTTAATGAATAAACTGATTTGTAACAGTTAATCTTTCTTTCTCTCTGGAGTATTTCTATAACATCCCTAACCCTAACCCTCCAGTCTGTTTCAAAGAACCAGCAAACAGCAGAATTCAGCCAAAGCCTACACACTGTGTTGACCAAAGCCTGAGAAAATATGCAGCTTAGAGCCATTAGCATTTTCCTGTTGTTAACCAAAACAAACAATTTATAGTTCCTAACTGGAAAACAGGAAGAACACTGTCTACTACAATTTCACTGATATTTATAGTGAGCCATAATAATTTGAATTTTTCAGTAATTTGTATGGCCCCCACGTGCTTGTATGCATGCCTGACAACGTTGGGGAATGCTCCTAATGAGACGTTGGGGGACAGGGGTTCTTCTCCTAGATCTGGACCAGGGCATTACTGAGTTCCTGGACAATCTGAAGTGCAACATAATGTCTCTGAGGTGTTCTATTGGATTTAGGTCAGGCAAGTGTGGGGGCCAGTCAATGGTATCAATTCCTTCCTATCAAATCCTCCAGGAACTGCCTGCATACTCTCGCTACATGAGGTAGGGCATCGTTGTACACCAGGAGAAACCCAGGACCCACTGCAACAGTGTAAGGTCTGACAATGGGTCAGAGGATTTCATCCTGATACCTAATAACAGTCAGGGTGCTGTTGCCTAGCCTGTAGAGGTCTGTGTTTCCCTCTATGGATATGCCTCCCTAGACCATCACTGACCCACCATCAAACCGGTTATACTGAACAATGTTACAGGGAGGTTCAGGTAAATGATAAATGGACTGATTCTTATATAGCGCTTTTCTACTCTCCCAGAGCACTCAAAGCACTTTATACAACATGCCTCATTCACCCATTCATACAAGCACTTTTTCTATGCTTAAGTGCTTTCTAGCTAACATTCACACACATTCATACTCCGATGGATACATCAGAGATCAACTTGGGGTTAGTATCTTGCCCAAGGATATTTGGCTGGAGTAGCCAGGGATCAAACCACCAACCTTCTAATTAGCAGATGACCTGCTCTACCTCCTGAGCTATTACTGAGTTCATGAGTGGTCCATTTTCCAAAATTATTTATTTGAGAGGCTACAACATCCTTTAAAACAATGTTTTTAAGCAGTTAAGCATATGGATAGATTTATTTATTCTCCAGATTTTTTTGTAACTCTAGTCCATTCACCTATTTAACCTTCTCTGAAGGGGACAACTAGAAAAGGGGAGATCTGTAGGGGCCTCACACGCTATCTTTTTTAAAAAAATGTTAAGTCATTGTATACATGAAGAATCCTAAATTCATATTATGAATAATATCGGCTGCGTAGCCCAGAAATAAATTAGATTTGTGAAGCTGAACCTTCTGAATGGTTTAGGTAGCTGCAGTGTTTTTACTCTGATTCATTGTCATATAAACTTTAAATTTATCAAATGTGGGTTAGAGATGTCCATAGGTAACATCTGGAATGGATAAGGAAGCTTAGCCACCATGTGTATGTGGACTGGACTTTTAAAGAAGGAAGACGATGTTCCTGTTATGCATTTCTTTCTACTCAAATAGAACAAAGATAATAAATCTGAAATCTTTCATTTTTATGCAGGAATTTGCCTCTGTAATTTGAACCATCTTTAAGAAGGGACTAGTGGAATCTGCAAACTATATTACTGATATCTTTAAATTGTATTCTGGGATTGACCCTGAAACACTTCATGTCTGGAGAGCCACATCCTGTTTGAACTAAGTGTGCATCTTTTAAGGGATTTTTCCAGCCTCATTGTTTGTAATATGACTGACTCATCAACATTGTCTGAAACCACTTGATGCAAGATCGGAAATCACTATATTTAAAAATTCTTAAGTAATGCAAAGAGAACAAAAGAGGAACTACATTATAGATTTACAGTAATAGCAAAACTAAAGCTGTCAAAATTAAATCATTGACTCTGTCATCAGAACAGTGCTGTAATCAGGCTACGTCACAAATGATACAAATGAAAAGTAAAACCTTACTGGCCTGTGTGGATCGTAGTAAAATACTTTCCTCATTATAAACATCATATGCTGCATATTTAACTAATATTTTTATTTCCTTACTTGCAGAACCTTTAGTCATTTTGTCAGTTGTTTGGCAGTAATTTAATTTAATTTAATTAAGCGTCTTGAGGCGCTTGTTGTGATTTGGTGCTACATAAATTGAATTGATCTGAACTGAACTGAACTGAATTGAATTGAATTGAACTGAATCAGTGCTGGAAAGCAAATCAGTGTGCCCACATTGGTGTTGTGCTTGCTATGTACTGTTCCTAATAGAAATATTTACTTTGAGTGTTTCAGCTTTTTCCTGTTTGAAGCTGATACTTTACATATTTCGCAAATTGTTTACAATGCAAACTATAATTTGTTCATGAACAAATAACAATAATAACAACAAAAAAAAATTACAGAGTACCGCAAAGGAAAATCTAACAAAGTCAAGACAACAAGAAAAGAAAAGAAAAACAGGCCAAAAAAAGTTTTTTTTTTAGGGTCTTTACCTTACAGTATAAAGCACCTTGAGGCAACTGTTGTTGTGATTTGGTGCTATATAAATAAAACAAAAAGTACGATTAAACAGAAAAGTTTTAAATAGAGAATTACAGGACCATTTCAACAGAGTCAGTGTCTCAGAGCATAGACCAAGACTGGTGACAGGTTCTACTGCAGAAATGTTGTTATTTCATGATACTGAGTATTAACTAGTAACCAGGAATCATTTCCATGTATTGGTAGGACATCACTGAGTTGAGTAATCTGGGAAGATAATTACTCAGTATTTGGCATATTATAAGGAAATACATTATTGTAATAGGTTAAAAAGATTATCACACACACAAACAAAGCAAACAAAAAAAATCAACCAATTCATATAAATTTCATACCATATTTTGTATAATATGAATGCAGCAGGAAAGGAGGAGGTGTCATCTCTTCTCTGTCTTGCCTAGTGTCCCTGACATCCCTGTGTTTTACATGACCCTAAAAGGAGACAGCAGCATGGGGGAGTGGTAATGCACTTAGGAACTTTCTCTGGAATACACAGTGCAAAGCTTAAATCAGAGACTTCAAACACTTCAGCTCATGCTGTTAACTCAGCACAAAGTGAAATCCTGCATTTCACAAAGCCATGACAAACTTAACAGTCCACTAGTGCTGGATGTACTAGTGCTGGAGATTTGAAGTGGGTCATGGGTCATAATAACAGAATAACAGTTTTAAACAATTTCTAAAACACATCACTGACAGAGCTAAGTTCCCATGACAATATCTCAATTCTTTCATTCTTTGTTTCAAGCCTCACAGCCAAAAGCTTTTGGGAAGCCTGTCCAAACCTCTCATTGAAGTTGCACTGCTGGTTTGCTGCTGCCAGCAGGGTGATCCAGGTCTTTAGTTATTTTGTTGCTTGGTGCCAGTCACCAGGTCTTCAAAGAATGCAGCAGTGTTGTCAGCATTACCACAGTGAATATAGAGCTGTTTCATGTTTCCCTCCACCTGATGAAAACCTTATCTGCTCTGCAAAAAGCAGAGGCTGATAAGGCACAACAACTTTAATTTAATTACAAGCATGAAATCTCTATGAATTTCAGGTAGTGTCACTGAGGCTGAAACTTCCTTTTCAAGAGAAACCTGAGAGTAAGAAAACAAGTTTGGATGGATGGCATTACATCTAAATACTGATCGACTGTGTCCCAGAGGAGGATAAAAATTGTGAGTGTAGGAGACATTAAGGGTAGCACATGCCAATGAGAGCAATAGTGTGGTGAATTACTCACAGCCACATGAGGAAATAGGATAGGATCATAAGACATAGCTGTGATTCAACATGCATTCAAAGTGTATAAAGTCAGACTTGAATAGTACAGACACCTTTGCATATCATCTGTCCATCTGTGGTCTTAGTAATGTCCAGTTCTCCAGGGGCTTTATCTCTATTTAAGAATTTATCCTGACATGTTTGTTGTCATTCCAAGCCATAACCATGACTGAGAGGTTGCAGGTGTGGTTCAGAGATCAGGCATATTCCTTATGGATTAATCTGACAAACATTTATGGCTGGTTGAAATAACTGCACATAATAATTTGTCGCAAGCTGTGGAAAGTAAATACTACATGTCATGTAGAGCAAATGTTAATTGGTTTTACCACTTATGTGAACTTAACTCAGCAACCTGGGGCATGGTGGTAGTGGTGGTATGTAACCATAGGCAAAAATTACAGGGGGCATAAGGAGGTCTAGCTCACCCTTTTCTGTGAAAAACTGTTTTATCCTCCTCAGTGTATTACTGTAAACATGCTACTGGTTGATAGAAAATAAATTCCTAAGTTTTAAAAAAATGGACTCACTCTCACAGTGGTTTGTTCCACTGTGTTCCATTCCCTAACCCCTTTACTGTGAGATGTAAACAAAGGATGTGTGAGATAATATTATTTACTTTGGCCACTAAACAAAATTAAGCACCAAATCACAGCAACAGTCACCTCAAGGCAACTGGTTCTTGGACCCCCTTGTGCCACTCCATTTCACAAATTCTGGAAATGTCCCTGTGAACAATGTAGCTTTTCTCTTTTGGTGATTAGTCCTTTTCCACTGGAGGAACATGAACATGTTTTCATTGTCACTCTTTCAGCTATTTTTTCCACTAGTTTTCTTATAAAACTAAATTTGGGTTTTACTCATAAGATGATTCGGGGAACAAGAGAAACAAAGATGTTACTGCTATCATCTGAACCTCAAAACAGAATAATGGGTAATGCCTGTTGAACAACCAAAGCCTGTTTACAGAGAGAAGACTCTTCTTATTGTGTTGCAGAAATTATGATACACTCAACAAAAATGTAAATGCTAAAGCAAGATTTAGATTAAAGCTGAAAGAATGAGTACATTAAACACGTTCTCTTTGTTATAAGTGGTCAAGTCTGGCATTTCTGCAGAAAAGATAGGGATCACCATGTCACTGTGCACTGTGGTTGTATTAACAGCTTTCCAAATGTTCCAAATGGAACAATAACCTCAGATAAAACTGAGGTTATTGTACTCGGCCCTAAAAATCTTAGAAACATGGTGCCTAACCAGATACTTACTCAGGATGGCATTACCTTGGCCTCCAGTAACAATGTGAGGAATCTTGGAGTCATTTTTGACCAGGATATGTCCTTCAATGTGCATATTAAACAAATATGTAGGACTGCTTTCTTGCATTTGCGCAATATCTCTAAAATTAGAAACATCCTGTCTCAGAGTGATGCTGAAAAAGTAGTTCATGCATTTATTACTTCTAGGCTGGACTACTGTAATTCATTATTATCATCCTAAAAACTCTCTGAAAAACCTTCAGATGATCCAAAATGCTGCAGCGAGAGTACTGACAAGGACTAGAAAGAGAGAGCATATTTCTCCCAAATTGGCTTCTCTTCATTGGCTCCCTGTTAAATTCAGAATTGAATTTAAAATCCTTCTCTTTACATACAAAGTTTTGAATAATCAGGCCCCATCTTATCTTAAGACCTCATAGTACCATATCACCCCAATAGAGCACTTCACTCTCAGACTGCTGGCTTACTTGTGGTTCCTAGGATATTTAAAAGTAGAATGGGAGGCAGAGCCTTCAGCTTTCAGGCCCCTCTTCTGTGGAACCAGCTCCCGGTTTGGATTCGGGAGACCAACACCCTCTCTACTTTTAAGATTAGGCTTAAAACTTTTGTTTTTGATAAAGCTTATAGTTAGGGCTGGATCAGGTGACCCTGAATCCTCCCTTAGTTACTCTTGATGCATGCTCAATAATCCAGGTAAAAGAATCCCAAAAAGCTGAATCTGTTCATCTGGACGTAACGTTTTCAGTGGTAAAAACGTTTCGTCACTATCCAAGTGACTTCTTCAGTCTCAGCTGACTGCAGGTTTCCCCAACCTTATAAACAGTACATTGCATAATGACCTGTGAATAGTACTCATGGCCATTGATCAATGGTCATGACAATTTGCATACTAATGATCATGAAACTGACCTCATGGCCCATTGTTAGTCAGTGGTGCTGGTTTCGGTCATTAGACACTGAGCGTTTCTCTTTCTCTCACCTCTGTTCACTCACCATGTGTTTTTACACCACTCTGCATTTAATGAGTTATTATTAATCTCTGGCTCTCTGGTCGCAGCAGATGGCTGCCCCTCCCTGAGCCTGGTTCTGCTGGAGGTTTCTTCCTGTTTAAAAGGAGTTTTTCCTTCCCACTGTTGCCAAGTGCTTGCTCGTAGGGGATTGTCTGATTGTTGGGGTTTTCTCTTCTCTCTGTATAATTGTAGGGTCTTTACCTTACAATATAAAGCACCTTGAGGCAAATGTTGTTGTGATTTGGCGCTATATAAATAAAATTGAATTGAACTGAAATGAAATGAACATTGGAAATGAGACCAAAGGTCATTGCCTGGAAACAACAACTGTGGAAAATGGCCTCTAGGTGAGCTTTAGGAGATGGCTGATTGGTGTATGCCCTGGGAAAGCCGCTTTGGTTTGTCATTCTCCTTTACTTTGTTTTCTTCCTGTCAACTGGGAAATGCTTGGACCAACAAAGAAACTCAGTGGAAAGGATCCAATCTTCTGAACAGACAAAACATTTCTGATTTTGAGACTGGATTAAACCCAGCTTGGTTATAAAAGAGTATTTTCAGTGAAGTGCTTAAATGTGGGGATTTAAGTCAAAAGCAATAAATGGAAATATATTAAATGCTGGATCATTTTTTCTTTTGCTTCCTTCTCAAATAATCACAGAACAAATAAACCTGAACTATCCAGGACATATTTGAACTCAGTTCAAACTCTATGTCTCATGCTAATCTACTAATCAAACATCTGGAACAACAGACCCTGCTATGACAGTTATGCCACACTACAGGAGATGCTTTGAAGAGGTTCTCTGAGCAATGGAGTGGTGTTATGAGGCTAATAGCATCCTGCTAACAGGCTGCTGAGACTATTTGCAAATATCTAAGAAAGTTTAGTAACTCTGCAGATGAGATCCACTGAATGCTTATAGACAAAGTTCTGCTCTTCAGCAACACAATGTTGTTGCCAGACCTCATTGGGTGGATGGATGAAATGTTCTCAAAAGTGAGAAATAACCAAAATGCACTCAATAAATGTGCTTATACATAGAAAATAGAAAGAAAAAAAGCTAAATTGTAAAACTGAATAGATTTTGGAAAAAGTATAATTTTATATTATTTACAGTACATAACAGACAACAGTACATTCATAAATTAAAACCTAATGAGTGTTCCAAAAAGCTGAATCTGTTCATCTGGACGTAGTGTTTTCAGACGCTACGTCCAGATGAACAGATTCAGCTTTTTGGGATTCTTTTACCTGGATTATTGAGCATGCATCAAGAGACTAACGAGTGTTCTGATTTTAAACATTAATTGGTCCCACATATTTGTGACAAAGTGAAAGCCACTGAAGCTGAATGCCAGTGCATTATAGTAGGGTCAAATTAGATTGTAATATGATTTTCCTTTCTTCTCTAACTTATTAAGTACCACAATACAATATCAAGTACCACAACTGCAAATAACATACCACCAATCATACTGTGTGTGCTGCTGATTAACGCTTGTTTATAAGGAATGATCGAGGAACAACTCTAATAATAAACTTCAGTCAAATTTTTTTTTCTTTAATTATTTCCAGGACTCTGGGCCATGAGCAGTGAATCTGTGACCCTCACAGCTGGACAGTCCTAGAGGAACTAGAGACAACAAACGCTTATATTTATTTAAACTTGAACAGCATTTTTGTTATCCCAGATGTTTAGGCTGAAGCAGAAAGATATTTGAGTTGTGGGTTTCATTGAAACAAAAAATATTGAGCAGTAGAATTTCTTTTTAAAATGTTCACACATCAGACACAACATACCATGCGAAGTAACACTTTATGCTTCAAAGCTGATATTTTCCAAGAAAGATTGCAGTGAAAACAAGGTGTCTCAAACTCATCTTATCTGCTAAAAAGCCTTCTTCAAACCTTATTAATGCTATCACATGACTGCAAGGGATAAATATAAAATGTGGCACTGAAATGCCTCTGTAGTGCTCATAATTCAGTTTTTTCGTATGCTTACATCCTATAGTACGTGTCTGCTTACACAATGTAAGGTCTAACAATAGCAAAAAAATCAGTGGCATACGTTATTTTAAGTTCACAGGAAAACACAAATGGTTTAGGGATGGCTGTATTTGTTTATGCATGTACTTGTGGATGTTTAAATATACTCCAAATACAAGTGGAAGTATTTTTGGACCATTTGAGGTTAAATGGCTGTAAGCTATTACCTTAATGTCTCTGTGTCTTCACATATATACACATTTCTCTTTCAGTTGATTTCAACAATCATGGCAACATTTATCTTTAAACACACAAGCACAACAAAACAAAACAAAAAAAAAAAACAGATCATTTGAAAAAAAAATGTTTATGGAGGTAAGGCTACCTAGTCATCTTTCCCATTATCATGATTAAACTGATAATATAATGGTTCAATATAAGGATTTCACTGGAAACGTGGCACCTTTACATGTTTAAAGCAGAATTTCCATGAAATCACAAACCTTCCATCTGCTACTGTATGTCACTGTCTGAGTATGTAAAGGAACCGCAAGATCCCTGAAAGAGACCCTGTTTTGTACCAGTCTCACTTACATAAAACATTTTCCATCTGGAGCTCCAGTGTGTAGTTCAAGTACTTCTACAGATACATGGGATTTTTGCATTGCTGGTGGTTTATAAATATTAAGGGTTGAAAAGGTGTGTTTAAGATATAAATATTGAATAAAGTAATAGTTAAAAAGTCAAGAGACAAAAAGACAGTTCATAAGTTAAGGGAGCTACAGCTCAGTTCATGTTGTTAAACAAGTTTTTTTTTTAAATGGACACCCCAGTATTTTTTGTTTTAATTATGTCTTTCCTGAGTCAGCGGTTATCTCACTGTACCATCCCAGGGCATTACTCAAAGATTCCACTAGGTGGCGCATAGCGCTCAGGAGGAACGTAAACCCCCCTTAAAGGCAAACGCTGCAGAATAAATCCTGCAGTCGAAGCAGTAAACAAATGACATGTATGTAACACAGTATAAGTGATAAGATTGTTGTGAACCAGTTAAAGTATAACATTGGACACTAAGTAATGTAGAAGTATTGTGTTGGAAGTGAGATCGTACCTGCAACGTGGTCGTGCTAGGCTAACAGACTAAGTACAGGAGCTATGCTAATGACGCACAAATGGTGTTTGTGACAGTAAGTTAATCAGACTAATGGACGATTGCTATATGTGTTGTTGAGATGAGAGAAGATGCAAATGCTAGGTCACCATGGCCGAATGAACAAATGTTCATATATTGTTGTAATAGTCATTGTGTAGTTCAAGT
Organism: Heterochromis multidens; assembly: GCA_015108495.1. Lineage (NCBI taxonomy): Eukaryota > Metazoa > Chordata > Actinopteri > Cichliformes > Cichlidae > Heterochromis > Heterochromis multidens. The sequence continues at coordinate 4,135 of VUQS01002446.1, read as the reverse complement.
ACAGCTGAAGGAGATCATTCATGGACATGCACTTCTTCATGTATTCACATCTGTCACACTATACTTAACAAGTTGCTGGCTATCATGGGAAGTCATTGATGAGTTTGTGTTTCCTTGTTTAAGGAAGCAGAATAAATCCTGCAGTTGAAGCTGTAAACAAGCTCATGATCTGTGCCTCTTTATTTTAATATACAGTTGCGGGATTTAGGACCAGACCCTCCCTGACACCCACCAGGCCAGGGGTGCAACATAAACCTTCAGAAAACTTAAAGAAAATAGACTTTGTAGTACTATCGGCAGTCAAAGTAGAATTTTATTTTTTATAGCTGATAAACAGTATTTTAGGCTCAGCAGCAGCAGATCATGATCAAGACCATGAGAACACAAAAATCAATGAACCTCTGGGAAGGATGATGAGTCACTGAAACACTAAGAAAATCTTTTTTTTTTTTTTTGACAACATGACTAAAGTGAGGCTTGGAAAGTAGAAGACATCTCCCTGTGTCTACATACATATTACACACAAACAGCTTTTTATGTTTGAAATACAAAATTGTCAGTGATCATGCCCTTATGTGTTACTTTCCACACACAAACCTTAGTCACATTCACTGTGTAATGAGTTCACAGCGAGGTAGTGGTGTTTCACACTGTTCCAAACATGAAAGGTCAATAAAGGTAAGAGATTCAAAGAGATGATAAAACACACATGACACACCCTCATTAAATGGTTATAAGCACTATCTCTGTCTGTGCCTGCATTGTCAGTTAGCCATCACATTTTTATTGTGTCTCCATCCATTTCCAGACTATGATATGTACTTTCATATGGCCTCATACAGTATGTAGGCAGTCAAACCAAAGTGTCACCGTCTGAAAAAAGATATTTTTTGTTTTAAACATGTACTCACCCCTCACCTACCCCTTCACTAAGAAGCTGTAAGTAATTCAGCCAGATCGAAGTCCAAATATATCATTCACTTGTTCAGTTAGAGTACACAGTTAATTTTATACACATTCAGGAGGCCATACAATAAAGCCACTGATCATCAGTGATTCATCATTTGTGGGCTGCAGCCAGTTTTCATCAGTATTTGTGCATGTTTTGGCAAATGTTACTGACTGTTACTGGGATACTCCTCACCCTGATGACTGTACTCAAATGAGGGGGCAGTCAAATGTATTATTAGGCAAAGGTAATCTGTGCTTTAATTCAAGGAGGGGCCCAAGCACGCAAATATCCAAGAACATTTGCTTCCTTTGTAGCTATTCAAAACAAATCCATATTACTAGAATTTGTACAGTATTACTGCAGTGAAGTTTCTCTCACTCCAACAGTGCACTGTGTGCTTGACATCAAAAACACTGCAAAATATCCCAGATACCATTATAAGTGTAAGCTTTAAGCTTTTCTTATTGATAAAGTTCATAGTTAGGGTTATTCCTTAGTTATGCTACTAAGGGCTAAAGCAGCTGGCTGACTTCCTATGGTACACTGAGAACTTCTCATGGTCTTGCCTCTTTTCACTCTCCTTGATGGGGCAGTTATGTCAAAGAATAATTTAGTTGAGACAATGTCACCTGTGGGAATTTCACCCAGAGGAAATTAAAGGTTTAACCACTGTAAGAGCGAGAGGCTTCACAGGTTCAATATAATGCTTGAGAGGAGATGTAATTCCAAAAATGCAGATACAAACTTTATTAAGTTCAACTTTGACAAGTTAACAAACTTTAATGAATACTTGGATAAAAGTAAGCGACTATTGCACAATTTATAAATCCAACCAAGAGTAAGAACAGGAATAGGGCTTACCAGTGCAGCAGGGACCATGGAGGAAGCACACATGCCCACACACTGCACACTAAAATTAAACACCCAAATGCTGTACAATAAAGGATTTGTGAAGAAAAGTCACCATCAGGGATTTTACATTGTTACTGGTCAACACCACCCAGTCCTATCCAGCAAAAAGCAAAAAAAAAAAAAAAAAAAAAATTAAAAAGAAGAAAAAAAAAAAATTTATTAAATAA
>VUQS01002437.1:0-13169 GCA_015108495.1 Heterochromis multidens | reverse complement strand
AGAAAAAAAAAAAAAAAAGAAAAAAACACCTCTGAGTGTTTCACATTTAACAGAGGTTATTATTTACCTGTGCATTACTTCCTATACTTTAAGACAGTTATGCTAAATAAATACTAAAATAAGTATTCATAAATGGATGTATTTGAAAATGTGAGTAATAAACTGTTAGGTCACCTTTCACACATGAATTCATACCTGCAGCTTCTCTAAAAGGTTTGTAAAGTGATGCTGGTGTTTCTCTGTAATGTTGAGCATCGTCCACAGACCATCCAGAGGGAACATCGACCCCGTCAGCGCTCTTTGATGCCCTCTGTGTGTCTTTCAGGGGTCGTCTGAATGTTTTGGCCAATGTGATCCGGAAAGAACTCGAACAGATCTTCTGTCAGTTTGACTCCAAACTGGAAGCAGCTGATGAGGTCATTTTTTAATTGGTTTTTGTACCTTTTACTGGTTTTATTCCAGCTGATCCCAGTTAAATCCCACCTACATTCTGTGGTTTCTGTCCTCAGGGCTCTGGTGATGTGAAGTACCACCTGGGGATGTACCATCGCCGCATCAACCGCGTGACGGACAGGAACATCACGCTGTCCCTGGTGGCGAACCCATCTCACCTGGAGGCCGTGGACCCTGTGGTTCAGGGAAAGACCAAAGCTGAGCAGTTCTACTGCGGAGACACAGACGGGAAGAGAGTAAGTCTGACGGGAAGTACTCAGATACTTTAAAGTACTGATACTGCATTGTGAAAATACTCCATTACAGGTCCAGGTAGAGCTGAAGGTAACTAGGTAACCTTTAGATAAATAAAAACTCAAATAAGAAAACACGAGTTTTGTGACTGTGTTGATGATTTTTTCCCTTCACCTAAAAACTCTTTGAGCAGAAACCAAAAATGTTTCTGTGCAGGAAGAACCGTCGAGATCAGTCACAGATTGATTCAAAAGTCTGAAATTTAAAAAAGGTGAAGGTGTGAAACTTGAGGCCAGCGGGCTGTCAGAGATCCACTTCACTCTCATACCTGTGTGCTCTGTGTCCAGGTGATGTCCATCCTGCTGCACGGAGACGCCGCGTTCGCCGGCCAGGGCATCGTCTACGAAACCTTCCACCTGTCTGACCTGCCGTCCTACACCACGCACGGCACCGTGCACGTCGTGGTCAACAACCAGGTAAGCCCACAGTTAGAAAAAAAACACGTCCTGCTAACGGGTCACGCGGTCCGCCGAGCTGTCACCTCCCTGTCGTCGTGTCTGTAGATCGGCTTCACCACTGACCCTCGCATGGCCCGCTCCTCGCCGTACCCGACGGATGTGGCTCGAGTCGTCAATGCTCCCATCTTCCACGTGAACGCCGATGACCCCGAGGCCGTCATCTACGTCTGTAAGGTGGCGGCCGAGTGGAGAGCCACCTTCCACAAAGACGTCGTGGTCGACCTGGTCAGTAAAAACACACACACACCTCTTTATAGGGACAGTTCACCAAGAATCAGTCGTCAGTCGAAATAAGTTTTCATCTTCATTTCTCCAATGATGATAAAACAAATCTCTGCATTTATTGACTTAGATCAATATTTCCGTTTATTTCCATGTATTTACTTTGTCCACATTCATTTTTATATTACTTATTTTTATGTATATTTTATTTGATCTTTGACTTATTCTGCTCATCAGCAACATCAGTGTATTAAGGGCATATGAATTTACTTTATGATTATTTATTGGCAGTTTTTGTCCTTCGTACTTGGTGGACACAAACATCACTGTCATTTCCTCTATTATTTAACTTTTTTAATCTTCTTTCATACGTGAAGATAAAGAAAAATCTGAATTCATCATCATTTTGTCTTTACTGTTTTTAGGTCTCGGTTTAATTATTTGTTCTTTTTTCTTTCTTTTCCTTAATGTCTTCAGCCTTTTTTATTTATTGTCCCCTTTGCTATAATTTTTAAATTTTTCTTTCTGTATGTCACTTACTGTCTTAGTTTATGTATTTATTTTTTATTTTAGCACATTAGCATATTGTTTCTGTATTTGTTTCCCCTGATGTTATACATTTATATTTTATTTAAATTATTTAGATTTCATTGTACCACCTGAAACACGACCAACAAGCAAACAGCTGATTCACAGAAGCCATAAATATCCAGATACGAGCTGAACAGCTTTAAATACTATAAATACTCCTCTGTCTGACATACAGAGATCAAAGCTGATCTCCATCATCTGGAATCTGTTCTCACCTGTTCACACACCTGCAAACAGTCTTTACAGCGTGTGTGTGTGTGTGTGTGCAGGTGTGTTACCGTCGGATGGGTCATAACGAGATGGATGAGCCGATGTTCACTCAGCCGCTGATGTACAAACAGATCAAGAAGCAGAAGCCGGTGCTGCAGAAATACGCTGAGAAGCTGATCGCAGAGGGCGCCGTGAGCCGGCAGGAGTACGAGGTGAGGCTCGTTCACGCACTCACGCGTTTGTTTTCAGCAGGAAGGCTTCAAACGATCCTGCAGCTTCCATCAGCAGAAAGACGATCTCACCGACACCGGTGGCCGTCAGGTGAATCCTGCTGAGCTGTTTAAAGGTAACGGATGATGTCACTTCCTGAATGTTTGTCTGTCTGCAGGAGGAGATCGCCAAGTACGATAAGATCTGTGAGGAGGCGTACGCTCGCTCCAAAGACGAGAAGATCCTCCACATCAAGCACTGGCTGGACTCCCCATGGCCCGGTAAGAGAGGAAGAGGAGGGAGGGATGAGTCTGAGCCACTCTGTAGATGGTGTGAACAGAAAACTGACATCCACTGAAGTAAGATGGAAACTAGATGACGATACGAGTCCGAGGCTATGAAGAGAAACTCCTCAGGCCACAAAATATTCCAAGTCTCTGACGGGGCTAAGGGATCCAGTTAGCAGCGGGTCTTAAACCACCCCTGATCCCAGGCCTGAGTCTGGATCAGACTTTAAATATGAGATGGAGATGGCCACCGTGATGTTGCCCGTTTTAAAGCCTCGATTTTAGCTTCATGGCTGCTGCTATGTTGTTTTTTTCCCAGCAGTAACCATATTTGGACAGAACGGGGCATCTCACACACACAGATACCTGATAATTATTTCTAAGTAACATCCAAATAAAATCCTAGAATTTCACCAGAACTGGAGCTCAGACTTCTAGGACAGTCTGCAGTCATATTATTGGTCAGATAATCACATTAAAAATGCAAAAATGCGACTTTAGAGGGAAAAATTTCCCACTGCTTGTTAGAGGCAAAGATTTCGGGGGTCCAGAAACCCTCCAGCGGTTATACTCGTGTGAGTATAGAGGAACTGGGTTTTTTTGGTACTTTTGTACACCTTGTTTACCAGCTGCTATTAAACAAACGTTAGCTGCATGTTTTAAACTCGACGAGATGAGCTGCTGCTGGACAGATGGGAGAACAAACCAAAGGTGGCTGCAGCCGTCAGACAGTTCAGGAAAAATGAACAAAAGTCTGGTGCAGCATCTTTGAACAACAGGCAAATATTATTTTATCTTTAACTGTTAAACTTTCATCGTTTTCAGGTTTTTTCACCCTGGACGGTCAGCCAAAGTCGATGAGCTGCCCCTCCACCGGTCTGACCGAAGAAAACCTGAACCACATTGGACAGGCGGCCTCATCCGTCCCTGTGGAGGACTTCACCATCCACGGAGGTCCGAGAACAGCGCCTGTTTCTTACCCAGTAAACAGGAACAAACAAAACTGCGCTCAGGTGATGATGTTCGTTTATCGTCGCAGGTCTGAGTCGAATCCTGAAGGGCCGAGCCGAGATGGTCAAGAACCGGATGGCGGACTGGGCTCTGGGGGAGTACATGGCCTTCGGATCGCTGCTGAAAGAGGGGATCCACATCAGGCTGTCAGGGCAGGACGTCGAGCGAGGGACGTTCAGGTAAACCCGCAGCGACGAGTCAAATATTTGTGTCTTCTTTATGGTGAAAAACACAACTAAAAGTAAAATTTTAAAAGGTTAAAGGAATGATTTTATAAATGAATACAAACTTTAAAATGATGTGAAAGAACAAAAGAAGTGAACTGAACTTCTGCTCCTCACAGTCAGTTTTAATGAAATCATTTCATCTCAGTCACTTAAAGATCAACTTTATTTCTCCCCAAACGCCAGGAAACTTGAGCTGCAGCAGCCTAAATGAACACAACACTAAAATTAAATGTGACAAAACAAAATGCATAAAGTAAAATGAATCAGAAAGAAACTAGATAAACAGAATTCAACTCAAAGGAGCTGAGTAACTAAAAACGTGCAGTAAAATGTTTAAAGAAGAAAAGCTCAGTGAGAGCAACATGAAGAGTGCAGGGTTCAAATCAAACTTGACTCAGAGTCAGAGACACGCTGCCGTCCTCACTGCTCACACCTTCAAACACTGAAGACACACGTGAGCGTGTTCACTGTGATCTGAACAGGTCGGTAGACTCGGCCGTCTGTAACGCCGTCAGCACCTTAGTTCATGACCAATCACAGCACACAGTAAAAAGTTCGATGTTCAGACTGACTCTTTGTGTCCCCTCTCAGCCACCGTCACCACGTCCTCCATGACCAGAACGTGGACAAGAGGACCTGTATCCCCATGAACCACCTGTCCCCGGACCAGGCGCCATACACTGTCTGCAACAGCTCGCTGTCCGAGTACGGCGTGCTCGGTCAGTGCTCGCTCTCTGAAGATGAAACGAAGCGTCATTGATGCCGTTTTTTGTTTTTTGTTTTTTCTCTGATGGTTGTTTTTGTGTCTGCAGGCTTCGAGCTGGGATTCGCCATGGCGAGCCCGAACGCGCTGATCCTGTGGGAGGCTCAGTTTGGAGACTTCCAGAACACGGCGCAGTGCATCATCGACCAGTTCATCTGCGCCGGTCAGGCCAAGTGGGTGAGGCAGAACGGCATCGTGCTGCTGCTGCCGCACGGATTGGAGGGCATGGTGAGGACGCTGCAACCCAACAACACAACCACAGACATAAAAACCTCCAGGAAAGCTCCTCCTCCTCCTCCTCCTTTCCTGTCAGCCATTAATCCAGATAATCAGACATCTCTGTTTCATCTTCAGTGATTAAAAACTAAAAGTAAATAAAGAAAAATCTCCATAAGTCAGAGCTGATCAGAGACAGTGAACAGAATTTAATCAGTGTAACTCTGTTTCCATTTATTGAGGTAATCAATAATCAATACGTCCTCACTGGTCGGTCTTCTCTAACATTTGTGCGACTTCACATTCACTGAATAAAGGAAATGTTCTTTTCAGGGTCCTGAACACTCTTCAGCTCGTCCAGAGAGATTCCTCCAGATGTGCAATGACGACCCAGATGTGCTGCCTGTAAGAGACACACACACACACACACACACACACAAATCAGTGATGTCAGAGTGGGGTGTGTGATATGACGCTGGTTTCTCTCCCTCAGAACATCACCGAGGACTTGGCCGTGCGTCAGCTCTATGACTGTAACTGGATCGTGGTGAACTGCTCAACGCCGGCAAACTACTTCCACGTTCTCAGACGGCAGATCCTGCTGCCCTTCAGGAAGCCCGTGAGACTCTCACACACACACTGAGCTGAGCCTCAAGGCCAAGTCTGAACCAACACACCTTAAAGTTTAAAGGCAGAATAAAAGCACCCGAATCAGAAAGATCAGACTCGAGTTTCACATCTGTGCTGCGTTCTTCTTCTTCTGTGCTCCACGTTGGTGTAGATGTGTGGAGAACTTTGGCTTCACCCTCATCTGTTTGGAGTCTGAACGTTCTCTCTATTAAAACATATGTTCAACTGTAACGTCATGTGATCAACTTCGTGTTTGTGTCTCCAGCTGATCATCTTCACTCCCAAATCTCTGCTGCGTCACCCTGAGGCCAGATCGAGCTTTGATGAGATGCTGCCCGGTAAGCTCACACCTCTGCAGCTTTAACGGTTTAACGGAGAGAAGCAAAGTCTGACCGTCACTCTGTTCTTCTTCTCCTTCTCTTTTACATCTGCTTTTTATCTCCTCCTCCTTCGTTTTCTTCTTCTGCTTTTCATGCTCATCTTCCTCATCGTTTCCTTTCTTCCTCTTGCGCTCCTCCTCCTGCTTTCCTTTCTTTTCCTTTTTTCTTCTCTTCTTCCTCTGTCTCTTTCTTGTCCTCCTCCTATTTCCCCCTTTTCCTTTCTTCTCATTCCATCCTACTCTATCCTTTCCCATCTTCCCCTTCTTTGTCTTTTCCTTTTTTATTCTTCTTTGATGCTGCTTTTCCTCCCCCTTTTTCTTTTATCACCTTCTTTTTCTTCTGCTCTTCTTTCCTTTCTTTCTTCCTCTTGTGGTCCCCCTCCACCTTCTTCTCCTCTTCCTCTTCCGCCCCGGTGCAGGAACTCACTTCCAGCGGCTGATCCCTGAGGCGGGCGTGGCAGCAGAGCGTCCAGAGGCGGTGAAGAAGTTGATCTTCTGCACGGGGAAGGTTTACTACGAGCTGACCAAAGAGAGGAAGAGCAGAGGCCTGGAGGACACGGTGGCCATCACTCGCATAGAGCAGGTACACACACGCAACACAGAGGCTTCTGATTGGCTGCAGAGAAAGGAGCACGCAGCGGTTTCCAGTCACTGCATCAGAAATGCAGCAGGAAGTAACGGGCACGTCGTCTCTCCCCGCAGCTCTCCCCGTTCCCCTTCGACCAGGTGAAGGCAGAGACGGAGCGCTTCCCCAACGCCCACCTGGTCTGGTGTCAGGAGGAGCACAAGAACCAGGGTTACTATGACTACGTGAAGCCTCGCATCAGGACCACCACACAGAAAGCCAAGCCCGTCTGGTAACTACCAACGTCATCGTCAGGCATCTGTCTGTTCACGATGGTGCGACCTCTGACCCCGCCCTCTCTGTTTCAGGTATGCTGGCAGAGACCCGGCAGCAGCTCCAGCCACGGGAAACAAAAACACTCACCTGATAGAGCTGCGGCGCCTCCTGGACACGGCCTTCGACCTGGACGCGTTCAAAGGCCAGCAGTGAACATGTGACCTGCAGCACCTGGAATTAGCCCTCATCTGTCTCACCTGCATTCACACACACATCATACAGTCAGCCCTCTGTACGGCTGAGCACACCGCACAGCAGAAAGTCCATTCAGAAAATCACAGATTTAACAGCGTCAGACCAGAACCTCACAGCAGGAGGCGGCAGATTCAAATTTAATCTTTATTTTCTGGTCTGTAACAGGTAGAAACAGCTAGCAAAAATATAACAATATTCACATAATAAAAATAATAAAGACGAAATGAGCTGCAGTTCTTCTCTCTGAGGTTTGTGCTTATCCTGATTCGTTCTCCATCAGAAGCTCCTCAGATTAACATCACTGTGACACCGAGGAAATTCAAATCAGACAGATTCTCAATGGACTTCTGAACTGACTTTTATCTGTCAGCAGTTTTTATCACCTCCTTCCATCCACACACCGTAAATGATTCAGAGTCATCATCACAGACAGGATTAGTACATCATCTGGTCAGGTTTGAAACGCTTGATCAGCATTTTCCATAAATGATGCCAGATTTAAATCAGTTAAAGTCTAGAAATAGCAACATTTTGAATGAACTCTGGTACTGTTTGGTATACAAATAATCTGTAGCATGAAATGAAAAAATCTGTGTGTGTATTCTCTAAAGCTGGACAGTCAGAAACTTCTGGGGGAAAAATCTGGTAAGTGAACCTGAAGTGTGGAATCGTATATCTCATAATGGTTAATAAAACTTTGAGCTTCATGTGCCGGGGACGTTTGAGAGGCAGACACAGGAAACAAAGAGGAACGACTGATTTTAGGTTTTCCTCAGTGTCACAGTGATCATCTGTATGTTCATTTGAAACAGGAGCTGCTGATGGAGAATTCAGCTGCTTTAAAAGCACCAAATCAACATAAAAACAAACCCCAGAGAGAAAAACTGGAGCTCATTTCACTTTACTGGCACTTATCCAGTCTGAGTGAAACGGTAGTGTCAGTGCTGAGGTCAGCTTCAGGCTCAGCTTCAGCATGTTCCTCTCACCCAGGATATAGGTTCAAAGTTTTTTTAAAACCCTTTTAAACTTATTTCAAAGAGTAGGTTCTGAAACTGGAAGACAAAGAAAGGAAGGATCGCAACACCGTGATGAAGAGCTCAGAGCGTTTTAAAATGTATTAATATAATATTTGTTTGTGAATGTCTAAATGATAAAAGCTGAGAGCAGCACTGAGGAAAATCTACTCTTAAATAACAAAATGTTGACTGAAACCGACAGACCTCAGATTCATGTGCAGAGTATGAATTTGGACCTGAGAGAAAAAAAAGTAACTGAAGTACAGCTGAAAAATATGTAGTCTTAAATTGGATGATTTTTCAATAGAGGCTGGTACTTTGGTTCTGTTCAAGTATTTGAACAATTTGGCCAAAAAACACTTTTGTGATTTATTTATTCTGCAAGAACTGATTTAAAAACTAATAAAATCCAGCAGCAGGGAACACTTTTGTTTCCAAAGTTTAAACACAGGCAGCAACACAAGAAACAACAAAGTCTAAAATTGACAGAATTTTGAATGAAGTCTGGTAGCTTTCATTCAAAGGTTTGGTTTATGTGTGGAGACACATAAACCAAACCTTTGAATGCAGAACCTCAGAGAAAAGTTTAAGCAGCCCTGCAAAGATCAAGTGATTGAAAATGATCAGATCTTTGAATGCAGTCTGGAACAGTTCAATCAGAGGACAGATGCTCCGATCAGCCGGTTCCTCAGTAATATGTCGTCTTAAATTGGGTCAATTTTGAATGAAGTCTGGTTCAATTTGTTTAGGACATTTTGGGGATTTGATGCAGAAATGTTTGAGCCGTGAACCAGGAGGCGTCATGATTGGATACCCAGTCTTCACCGACAGTTGCTGCAGTTTGCAAGTTGCTAACTGTTGCTGCAACTTTTAAGGCAACAAAAACCTGCTTATGGCAACATGACGCAGCTTAGCTTCAGAAAAAGTTCTGGTGGAGTTGAGCCTGAATGACCTTTGATCCCACTGTCCACACACACACACACTCTCCAGCTGAGATTACAGCACAATGGTTCCCTCATTAGTCCACCTTCATCCTCATCATCATCACAGACAGGACAGAAATTCTGACGAGTTGCAGAAACTTTTTATTTTTAGCTTTTTAAAGTGCTCGTTAGCATCGTTCTCGGGCTAGCTGGGAGAATCACTACAGACAGCAGGTGGCGGTTTTTACCTGTCCACAGGTGTGCCCGTGTGTAATTAGAGGCAGCGCTTAACACTGAGATTTTATTGTCTTTTACTTTGAAGGGATCTTTGGGGAAGACGAGTCTGCGACACGAACTCAACCAAACGCACTGCTGATGATGCATTTAACCGCAGTTTCTGGCCCCGCCCCCGTTCATCCCGTGCCAAAATGGATCGCAGCGTCTCGTTTTTAGTGTTTCTGGTGTCCGCTGAGCGGCCGAGCGGCGACACGGTTGGCCGCTGGTGGCGTTCTGCGAGACAAAGAAAATGATTTATTTATTTTCATAAAAGGGGATTGAAGTTCTCTTCATTATTTTGCTTCATTCAATAAAGAAATCTGTACGTACCGAAGAGCCGCCCTGTCCTTCCTCACTGCTCATGCTCAGTTGATCCATCATTATTTTTAAAGATTTTAGAAACTGAATCAAGTCTAGAAATGGCAGCTTTGTGAATGGACTCTGGTACTGTGCGTTTAACGTCTGAAATAAGTTGTTTTTTACAGGAACTGAGCGGGTTTCAGATGAACTTCAGGCACAAGTCTAAAAATGTCAAAACTCCGAATCATGCCTGGTAATGTTGGTGAACTGGAGTAGGCTTTAAATTTTTACACCAATTAATCTGCTGTATTTCAACCAAAACCGTGAGGTTTATTCCCTGAAGAAAGACGTGGATGCAGTCCAAACTTTCTCGGGAGAAAAATCTGGTAAGTGAAGCTTTAGTGTGGAGTATTTCACCTCATATTGATTAATAAAATCAATACATTAATGTGCAGGGAGGGTTGAGAACTGAATCAGCTTTAAATTTGGTCAGTTTTGAATGAAGTTTGGTACAGTTTGAAACGCTGGATAAATCAGGAGCTCACTTTTTTGTAAAGTAGTTTCTGATTTCACCTCATGTAAGGTCTAAAAATGGCAGAATTATGAATGAAGTTTGGCACTGTTTAGTCTATAAGTCTTTTCAGAGTCCCAACACAAGCTTATTGAAAAGCACCACTGATGACTGAATGAAGTCTGGTACCTTTGGATCAGAGGCTAGATTTGGATATAGAGAGCATCATTTGTGATCTGCAAAGTAGGACCTGAGAGATCAAAGTTACGGAAGTACAGTACATGTGATTCTAGTGTAGTCTTAAGTTGGCTGATTTTTAAATGGAGTCTGGTACTGTTCGATCAGTATGTGTTGGGATTTGATATGTGATCCTCGTGAGAACAAGAAGAAAGGATTGAATGAACAATTCAGTTTTACTACAAAACAGTCTGCTGCATTCAAGCCACAAGGGAGTTTTTGTTTATTCTAAATATATATTATTAAAACATATTTAGGCCGGAGCACTAACAGTGTGAAGGCCCTATGGTATCTGCTCTGCAAATCAGCCTTTCTGAGGGCCTAAACATGCTCAAAAACTCATCAGATCAGGTGAAAACTGCCATATTTCATTGGTTTTGGACATGGGCGGAGCAAAATGACTCAGTGGCGCCCCCTATATAATAACAAAAAATGGGCTCCTGCGCTGTTTCACATGTATGAAATTTGGTACACGTGTGTAGTCCAAGACAGACAAAAAAAGTATTTGGGGCCCATGACCCACACCCAACAGGAAGTCCACCATTTTGAATTGAAGATGAAATTTTGCTGCTGATTTTAACCATTTCCAGGCGTTATGCTTTTGTGAACTCCTCCTATGGACCTCATCGGATCAGCTTCATATTTGGTCAGTCTAAACTACACACCTGGGCCATATTAAATTGGGGAGCTTTTGAGTTTTCGTCGAAGGGCGTGTCCGTGGCGCCACGGCGAATTTCAATCATTTGCCATGAAATGTTCATTTGCTGTCATTCACACCTTGTCCAATCTCTCCCAGACTTCACAGGCATGATGAGAGTCCCGCCCTGATATGACAATTGTCAGCAATAGTTAGAGCGCCACCTAGTGGGAACAGGAAATGTCATGTTTATACTTGGATGTACTGCTGCTCCCAGGTTGACCACCACTGTTGGGGTCGTTACTCAACAACAGTAATGTATTACACATTACTCGTTACTTTTCTTAAAAGTAATGCAGTATGTTACTTAATTACTCGCTGGAGAAAGTAATTTGTTACATTACCTTCTCGTTACTCCATAAAATGACCTGAAACACAATGTCTCATAATTACCAGTTTTATATATATATATATAAACCTGAGGCTACAGTTCCACACACCAACACCAATCCCTATCGTAATGAGGACACAGCAACAGCCAGAGACTTCAGAGGATCTCCACGGTGATTCTACTGTAGAAACATGAACAGGTAGAAGCTGCAGCCTGTTGAAGTTCAGCTGCGGGGCTGGGGCCTGCACACACTCAGCTCTATCATCACTCTGGGGTCTTTGTGTTTGTAAATGGTCTGATTCTTATATAGCGCTTTTCTACTCTCCTGGAGCACTCAAAGCGCTTAATACAACACGCCTCATTCACCCAAGCACTTTTTTCTATGCTTTTCTCCATACTCTGATGCATCCATCGGAGAGCAACTTAGTTAGTATCTTGCCCAAGGATATTTGGCACGCAGACTGGAAGAGCCAGGATCGAACCACCAACCTTCTGATTAGCTGACCTGCTCTACCTCCTGAGCTACAGCCACCCCACAAAGAGCAAAGAGCTGAAGTTGTGTTATCAGTGTAATGCAGTTGTTTCTGTCCTGGACACAGTTTGCACTTTACCATCACGCTCTTGTCCTTTTGTGCAATAAAACGTAAAGTCCATATTTCCATTTATCAAAAGCTGTAGACCGATCCTCCATTTTCCTCCTCCAGCACACGAACTGAAATCTGCTGATTGTAGTGCGAGTGCACAGGAAAAGAAAACACGCATTTCTATCCGCCTGGCGTGCAGATAACTGAAGAACTTTTTGTAATGAAAGTAACGACATAATTGTAACTGTAATGTAATTACTGAATTTAGTACAGTAACGCTTTACATTACTCGTTACTGAAAAATGTAATGTGATTACAGTACCGCATTACAAAGTAACACGTTACACCCAACACTGTTGACCACATCCACCTCAAAAGCAGTCTGAATAGACATCAGACCTTCATCATGGTTCAGTGCGAAAATGGTTTTCATTTAACGGCGCACCCTGATGGCATGGTGATTCCCCATGAAACAGGAAGTAGTATTTGAGGGGCTTGGAAAGCTTGAAAGCTCATGAAATTTGGCACAGACTCTGACATGATGAAGGCTTTCAGGTTTTATGGCTATGGTCACTGAATATTGCAAAATGGCTCCACAGCACCACCTACAAAATTTCAAAACTCAGCCCCGGCACTACGTTTCATCTGAGTCTGAAATCTGGCAGCCTCATCATCAGAATCTGGATACTTCATTAACCCCAGAGGAAATTATGTCATGTATCGAGATGTGCAAAAAAGCCCAACAGGAAGTCAGCCATTTTGAATTCAGAGTGTAATTTTGGCTGCATTTCCACCATTTTCTCCTACTTTTGGATCAGGTGACCCTGAATCCTCCCTTAGTTACGCTGCAATAGGCCTAGGCTGCTGGGGGTTTCCCATGATGCACTGAGTGTTTCTCTTTCTCTCACCGTGTTTTTACACCTCTCTGCATTTAATGAGCTATTATTAATCTCTGGCTCTCTTCCACAGCATGTCTTTCTCCCTTCACCCCCAACCGGTCTCTCAGATGGCTGCCCCTCCCTGAGCCTGGTTCCGCTGGAGGTTTCTTCCTGTTAAAAGGGAGTTTTTCCTTCCCACTGTCGCCAAGTGCTTGGTCATAGGGGGTTGTTTGATTGTTGGGGTTTCTCTGTATTATTGTTGGGTCTTTACCTCACAATATAAAGCGCCTTGAGGCGACTGTTGTTGTAATTTGGCGCTATATAAATAAAACTGAATTGAATTGAATTGAATCATTCGCCACAGGATAC
>VUQS01002436.1:0-11552 GCA_015108495.1 Heterochromis multidens | reverse complement strand
TTTTTTTTATTATTGTTTTTTTTTTTTTTTTTTTTGTGTGTGTGTGTGTGTGTGTGTGTGTGCTGGGGGGGCTGAATGCGACACTGGTTTATCTCTGGCTGCAGTACACAGCAATCTAAACATTCCAGCTAATCACTGTGTGCAAAGTTCAATTGTAATCACAGCTAACTTGTTAGTATCTCTTAGGAAACAGTAAAGGCAGGATTCCCAGCCAGGCAGCCATCACAATCAACATTCCTCAGCAAGGTTACAAAACCCATAATTTCACAGAAGTGAACTCTTGATTACTGTCACTGGAGGACGGTCCTATCTTGTGTTGCATGAAAATTTGACAACAACACTGTCATTTCAAAAGCATAACATTCTGTTTCTTGCCACAAAAAACCCCATCTGCACTTTTAATACTAACATATTAAAGGGTACTTGCAATTAATACACAGTTAATGAGAATGGAAATCTTCTTTGCAGTGAGTAATCATATTGATTAAAAACAAAAAAAACATACTGTAACCTTCTCTGTTGCCATGAGGAGCACCACCTCCATTCACAGTCAACAGAACAGAGCCATACTGGCAAAACACAAGGAAGTGACCACATGAAAGAGGACTGTGACAGGAAGCAGAGCTGACTTCCTGTCTCACAGGAAACATGGCGG
Source organism: Heterochromis multidens (assembly GCA_015108495.1). NCBI lineage: Eukaryota > Metazoa > Chordata > Actinopteri > Cichliformes > Cichlidae > Heterochromis > Heterochromis multidens. The sequence continues at coordinate 10,897 of VUQS01002436.1, read as the reverse complement.
TCAGTAAGCAGAGAAAAAGGCATGGAATGCAAAGCTGAGAGCCAAGTGGACACCACAAAATCACCTCCCCAAAACCCACTGCCAAAAGACTTTATGTTTGGCAACAGGCGCTAATCCCTGATGTCACACCATAGTCCTTAAATGAAAGCAAAGTTCACTTTGTCGTGTGACTGCTGAAACTGAATTACATGACTGAATACGTCATGACTCAACAAGTGGCTGTGGCATGGCTGTCTGGGTGGCATGAGACCAGGAGAATGTGTTTTGAATGTAGGCTGTTGAGAAATAGAGAAAGAGGAGTTGTGTGACAGAGTGGGCTTGGATCAGTAAAGAACACACTGTGCTGATTTAAAAACTCCTTCACTGGCAGCACTACTGAAAGGCCACACTGTTCAGTACATCACCCTCTCTTTGCTTCTCTCCTCAATGTCCTCTTCCTCTTGCCTCGTCTCCTCTTTCCTACTCCTTTCATCTCTTCTTTTACAGTATTCTCTCCTCCTCTTGTCTTCTCTCACCTCTTTATCTAGTTTCCATTCATCTGCTCCTGTCCTTTCCACTTCACCTCTTTTGTTCCCTACCTTTCCCATTCTCAACCTGTTTGCTTCCTTTTCCTCTCCTTCCCCTTGCAGACTGTAGCTGAGTACCTGCAAAAATCCAGACACTGTGCCACACAGGTGTTTCAGATTGACCAAGGTGCTGGAAGCTCTCAGACTTGTTCAAATGTCAACTTGTATAATGAAAAAAAATCCCCAGAAGAGCGCAACACCACCTACATGCAGTGCTGCTTTGAATCAAGTGAAGCCGCAAGTGAAACCTCAGCTGCAAAGGCCATACAGCTATACGTATAAAGTGCAGCAATGCTCCCACCTCACTGACTGAAAGCGTGCAGCATGTATGATCTCACACGCCAGCAGCTATAGCTTCACACACATTTACCAGAGATACGGAACATATGAAAGTGAAAATGTGGTTTACATGCACTATTTCCACTGAACTCATTAGAGAAACGGTGCTGTCCTTACCATGCATTTTCACCTTTTGATACACAATTTTCAGCCTTAACAGTAGTTTTTCACTGTAACTAGCTATTTTATGTGTAATGTCTGCACCTGTGTGTGGGGACAACCTATAGAGTATGTGCACAATTTCTAACCACCAAGATAAGTAGTCCTGAAAGCTGCCCCTGGGTCACGTCTGGAAGCTTGTGCTGAGTCTGGCTGAGTTAGAGAAATGTGGTTAAGACAGAAAACGTGTAAACCAGTTATTAGCCTAACACCAGCTCAGCATGTCTGCCCACTTAACAACAGCATGGGGCTGAGCACACAGCTCCAGGTGAGGCGACAGGTCAACAACTGAGTGAACTACAGCTCGCTGGGATAACAAAGTCATCTAAATAAATAGTCGCAAAAAGTTCTCCCCTCTGTGTCACATACACTTAGTAATCTTTCATCCAGAGTCTGACCCAACTTCAAACAGGTTTGTCTTGTTTTGTTTTCTTTTGAAAGCTGACATCTAATACCATCTAATACCTTGTCAGATTTCTCCTCTAGCCCATTGATCAGTGTTTTCTTATGTGCTTCTTTTATCACTTGAAATTATCCCTTGAATACACGTCATAAAAAGCTGTGTCCCTTAAAAAAAGGCTTTTCCAAAAGCATCTCAGATATCGTCACAAATCTTCAAACAGTGCAAGGATTTTAAATCGTTAGAAATGACACAAACAGCCATCAAATTTTATTTTGCTGTTAGAATATTGGGGAAAAAATTGTTAAGGTCACATTTTATCTCAGATAGGGTTAGTCAAACAAATCATCTTGATAATTATGATTGAAATATATTTTAAAGTATATAAAAACTGGATTGCTATAGCTCACCTGGTTGAGCAGGTGGCCCATGAACTGAAGACTACACTCTTTACTGCAGGGGCCCGGGTTTGAGTCTGCCTCAGACTGATTCCTGGCTGTCATCTCCATACTCTCTCCCCACTTTCTAATCAATCAATTGTATCTAATGAATCCAGCTGATAAATACCCATTTTGGGTTAGTCAACCTTATCCTCACAGTCAGGCTAGAGCAACCATGTTATGGAGCCGGAACACAATGAAAATGGAGAGGCAGACATCAGTAACTGTGGTAAAGAGTAGTCACCGAGCACCTGTGATCTGGAAATGATTTCGATTTCTAAAACTATAAACAGTAGAGTGATATCTGCTGCAAGATATTGGCAACTTTTTCCCACCACTCTAAAGGGTAATGCTAACATCCGATGAGTACAAAGAAAGAGAAAACCTGCACTCCTCAAAATGACCAACTCAGCATCAGCAGCCAAGCTCACTAACAAACCTCTCATCAGCCGCCTGTGTCTTCCTTTTCAGCCATGACTCAGTCTGAAAAAGTTTAGTTATGTGTGATACTTTGTGGCTGTTTTGGTGCCCCTGTTGAGGTGGTGGGTACAGATACAGCCAATTGCCTAACTGAAAACAAATAGTTTACGCCACTGGATTCATTTAGGAGTCAGTTCTAAACCGAGTCAGACGTCACCCCTTGAACTTAAATTTTAAAAGCTCCTTCTTAAAATTATACACAAAAAATAAAACTTAAGTCTAATAAACATAGTGAATGAGTTTCCTGCCACATTACTGTTATTACATGCATATTGAGATAATTCTTTATATCAGATGATGAAAATGTGATAATATTTCTGCCCAAATTACTGCCCAAGATACTTACAATGAATTTGTTTGTCTCTGTCTCACACACATGCAACAATAAACCAATACACACTCACATTGCCACATTCACAGAGCAATCTGAACAGACTGTGATGACTTCATGTATTTGCAGTTTGATATGTTATCTTCAGCACCAATATTGAATTGACCAGTGATAATCACTGACCTATTTACTACAGTCAATAAAGCAATGATTATAAAAGGCAGTGGAAATAAAAAGCAGGGCACAGGAAATGTAAAGCCTTAGGCCTGGGTTTATTATTTACAGCATCTGTTTAAAAACATATTCTAAGGAAAAGGAAATGATTGTTGTCATTTATGTTGCGTAGCAGCAAGCAGCACAGCACAACGCCTCAGGTCAAGCTGGCTAAGGAAAGCACAAACGTGTCACTGTTGGTAGTGATATAAAAAGAAATCTGTTTTGCCACGATTTAGTTTTAAAAAAAGTCTCAGATTAAAAATGGAAACTGACCCTAGGATAAAGTTCTAGACAGAATTTGTTTTTTTTTCTGCCCTCTCCCAACATCCTATCCCCTTCCTAGTCTTCTATTCCTCCCTTTTCTTTTTCACTTGCTCCCCAGGGACATCATGCATGCACGCTACTTGCCACAGCTGATCACAGACTCGTGTTGCAGCAAGAACAGTCCCTTCTTCACCCGTTGACGTCAACTTTCAATAAATCAATTTGGCAAAGAGAGCTGAGTGAGGAGGCCCGTAGACAGAGCATTCAGTGTGCAGCTCCTCAATTTCACTTTAGAGTTCTATGAGCCCAAGTATCACTCTGTCTTCCAGGAAAGTACCTCTTCAAAATGGTCATTGTCAGATGCTGACTTATATGACCATCATAAAGTGCAGATGGAAAGGCAGAAAACGCGAGTCACGCAAGAGAAAATCTGTCTGCAAATGTATTTACTGACGGCCTCTTGGCAGGATCGCCTTTACACAATCCTCTGCAAGCAATCTTAATGCAACCAGCCCCCCTTCCCCCAAACACACACACACTGACATACACACACAAACACATGTACACACGTGCACGCGCGCACACACACACACACACACAGAGCTTGGAAGCCTGCGTGGATGCTAATTGGTTAACCTGAAGAGTGATCGATATCAGATGCTGAAGACAAATGATAAATAGCTTGTGAGTGGCTTTGTGCATACGGTGAGAAACAGCAAAGCCGCTGACACCCCAGGATCTTTCATCACGTCTGATGATGTGAGACAAGTGGCGAGTGAGATGAGTGGCAGAGTAGCTATTAGTGAACTTCCTGCTGCATTGTATCCGCACAGGAAGCACTGGCAAGTCCTGATACTGATTCCTCTGGTTTATATGCAAAACACTGCAAAATGAGACCCTAGCAGGTACAAAAGCAAGGGACCAGCTGGAGAAAACAGTGAGTTCAAGAGCCACAACTTCCTAATCAAAACCCTCCCGTCTGACTGCACAAAACAAGAGGAAAAAGGAAAGAGTGGGGCCTTGTCCAGGTAGGTTTTTCCAACAGGATTACAATGGTGGATAAAACTCTTACTGCACATTTAAGAAACTGTTCCCCACTTAGGATTTGCTCTCATTATGGAGCCAAACAAACACAGCTTGGTGAGAGAATAATATATCATCTGTCATTTCCTCTAGTTTGTACAGGCCTCATATTTGGACAAATTACTCCAAAGAAAACGTGGCTGAATACACAAGTGAGTGACAATAGATCCAAACTTTAAACTATATACTCAAACAGTCAAAGGGGCAGTTGATTGACAAAAGCAAGTCCAAGTATTCGTTGTCATTGGCAGTGAACCTTTAACAGCCAACAGGGGTTTTCCTACAGTTTGTTTTCATTTCAGCAGGCCAGTAAGAAAAGATGACCAAAAATAAGAACTGGCAAATAAAATATGAAAGAGTAATTTATTAGAAAAAAATGTGTAAAAATAAACACTTTACATTATTTCAAAGGCTGTTGAAATCTAACATAAATGCTGGCTGCAACATTTAATGGGGGACTAAGTGAATGATTCACATGACATTTTGCATTTTCTTCTGACTGTACCGTACATTATCTACATAAGATGCTTTGAAAATAATGACCCAGCAAAAAGAGCAATCGCAGCTTTGTGTTTACATGTTGTGCTCTCTCGTGTGCTTGTTCATTTCTTGACTCAGACTTAAGCAGCATGCTGCTCATGTGTATAGACAGGGACTAGGTTGTGCTGGCTAAGCTTACCATGCTAAAATATGTGCATGTGTTGCTATGTGCAACACAATGCGAGTCTGTAAATGCACAGAGCAGTGTCTGTGGAGCGGGGATATTTTTTGCCTCTGATCGGCACAACTACTGGGCTGGGCTGCTGCCGGCTCTGCCTGGATAAAGATGCAGTGTTCGGACCACTGCTGGGTGCCTGTGTGGTGGCCTGCCTCCACGGGCCTGGCCCACCGCTGGATTGACACGGGGTGGGGGAAGTGTTTTGGGGGTTATATTTATATGCATCTTACCCCAGTTCAAACTGGCAAACACAGGGATATCCCAGAGCAATTTTATGGCTTCCAGTGGAAAATCTCTACTCAGTGGCATTGTTAAGAGGATTTCTCATTACCACAGGACTTCTTAGTGTTGCATTATCAGACTGAAAAGCACTGACACACATGCATTTCTACGATGTCTTTAAGAAAATGACTGCATAGAAATATGTTGGACATGAGTCCCCGTTCATAAGATTTAGCAATATGTGAAAGAAAAAAAGCTACATCTGCTAAAATTCAAACATCAGCAGAAAATTTAGAGGAAAAAATGACTGCCCACACTGTCTGAACACTGTCTGTTCTCAAAAGTAACCTTCTGAAGCAGCAGGGAGATTCCTTTTACACACTAAAAATGTCACAAAATTTAAAGGACATCACTCAGAGGTTAACACTTCAAGAGTGTAAAAGAGAGATTTTCAAAGCAACACTGTTACTTCAGTGGGAAATCAGTGCTACTATTTTAGGCTGAAGCTAAAGTCATAGGAGTGGTCTTTTTGACTTTTCCATTGTCAAGAAAATGTAATTGTATATAACTGGCTACAGTTAGTTACCATGTCTTTAACTGATCACAGTTTCATGGTGAAAAAACGCAGGTCCCGATAGCTTTTATTGTCCTTTGTAAGCACAACCTAAAAGGCAGTATGCACATCAATCAGATTCTGTACATCTGTAATGCACTTACCTGTTTTCTAGTTCTGAAATTGGTATGGTTCATGAGTGGCTGTTTGCAGAGAAAGGAAATTGCAAAAGAAACCTTAAAAGTTGCACTGGAACCATTATTACTTTTATCACAAAGTAGTTTTTAATGGACTCACTTTAAAAAGGAAATAACAATGACATGTCTGAAAAACTATATAAATACACAGAGTATGCAAATCAAGCAAGTGTACCACAACTGTAACTATACAAACAAGGATTTTAACAGACACCAAACCAACCAAATATTTTCATGGCTATCTTAAAAATTATCTCCATGTATTCTGAAATGTAAAAGGACGTTGCTCTGTTTACTACTTCTTTTCTAAATATCGCCAACATCCTTGTTATTCAGCCATGTTGGTTTTATACCAGTACCACTAGAAGACACATGCTGAGTATGCTGTATACTTGCAATATCAACGTCTTCTCATGCTAAATAAAAGCCTTGTGAGGACAGCAGAACTGACCTCAGATAGAGACCACAAAAAAGTTACAGAACGAGAGTTTGTGAACGGCTCAGCTTTCTCATGCGGTATAAAGTGAAACTAGATTGTAGAGACCACATTGTGAGGGACAGCGGGAGATGGTAAGTATGACATTAAACCAGCCTAGACCTGGACTCAGTCATGGCGATCATTATCAAGCTGGCATCAGTACAGGTCAGGGCAAGTTTCATTTTTGCATTTACATTGTACCTATTATTATATTAAGTCTAAACTAAAAGAAACCACAACACCTAAACTACAACATCTTAGTATTTGAAAAAAATAAATAAATAAAAAGTTTGTGTTGAAGGACAATCAGCAATAACACTGACTCACTTCCAAGCTCTGAGCAGAGCGGAAGAATGAAGAAAAAATGAAGGAAACACTGGAAGAGGAAGAAGCCACCGAATCTGGCGTCATTCTCAGTGTTGCTTCCTCTCCTGATGACATCACTACCTTCACATTGCATACCTTGTAGTGCTTTCAAAGCACCCACTTCCTGTCAGTCTGAAATTTGCAACTCTTTAAAGGAAGATTAGCAGAGATAAGATATTCTAGATTCTATTACATTCAGTTTGTGCAGCAATAAATCACTTTTTCTGAGACTCTAATGTTTGCACAAAGCAGACTGTGCAATTCAGACTTTTTAGAGTGACAGGAAAATTAATATTTGCTTAAGACATATATGTTCAACAATTAGTATTAAAGCGTCAATATTAGTACAGCATAGAACATCACAAAAGTAGCTTGATGGTGAAAAAAGCCAAAGAACTAAAGTATTCTTTTGATTCATAAAGCATTCTAACATTTCTCACTGTTTTCCAAATGGCACCCTACAATGAAAATGCTTCTGAACTGTTAACAAATGCCGGGGTTGTAAACAGACAATTTTCTTTTCAATGAAATCTTGCTTGTCAATCACATCAACCACAGTATGAATGAATCATTGAGAGCAGAATGTGTCGACATGTCATTACACATCAAATTGGCCTGACTTGCACTGCTGCATTTCCCAGAATCCAACACAGCAACCCTGAAAGGTGACCCGCACTAGAAAGCAGAGATGTTACCCACAGACTGCACATTACTATTCACCCTCACAAAAAACACTGCGATGTTTATTTTGAGCAAACGTATTATGCGCTATTTACACAGGCAGTCTTGGGGAGAAATGCATTTTGCCTGTCTCGGATACGCCAACAATGATAAACTGATATCCTTCATTGGTAGGATTTGGTAGGTACATTTCAACCAGTTTTAATCCATTGCCAGTTAAGGTCAAGTAACTGCTGCCCTACCCTCTGCAAGGTGTTTCTTTTACAAACACTTCATCTTACAAGAACCTTTCTATACAAAACAGACAACAGTGCAGCAATGTTGCAACACCAATGCAAATCTAAAGGGAACACTCCCGAGGGCAGTTCGGTTACAAGTTGGTGCACCTTGGCCCTGAAACAACCTATTGGTTCCTATGACAAAAGAAGCAGGAAACCTGCCATCAGATGCACAGTCATAACGGAGCTTCTGATTTAAGTGTAGATTCTAATTTCCACCCATGTCAGCCAGCTATACAGCTCCAGTGAGGGTTCATGTATGTGATGGAGAGCCAAAATGGATGTGTGATGGTGTGATAATACCAGTCCAGTCTGACAGGCACCGTGCATAATCGCTTCAGGGCAGGAATTGCACAACAATGTGGGTCTGGGTAATGCCTGTGGTTTGGGGCCCTCAGCAGTGAGCCTTCCCATTAAAGTGTTGCTCTGTTCACTCATGGTGTGTCTGCAGCTAGTTCACACACACATACATAAGCTATGAGAAATTGACGGGACACCACATTTGCAAGCGTGAAGAAGCGCAGAGGGCTTTCACTTCTTATTTCTATGGTGAAATTTTTTAAATCCATACCACAGTTCCTCTTCTCATACCATAAAACAATGCTGAGGTCTTAATGGTAACCCCACAGGAGATTTTTTTCAATTTCCCTGACTGGTGAGAAGTTGTGAAAAGAAATTGTGCTTTTGGAAGAGAAAAAAAGAGAAGAAAAAAGATCACATGGTTTTGTCTTGCTACTACCAAACCCATAATCTTAAAAACAAAACATTCTGACTCATCCTAAATGACTGTTTACCTGACAACGGCAATGGATGTCAACTCCATATTTTCAACTCTAGTGTAAAGCAACCTGCGTGGGTGCCACTCCTCTGTAAGGCTGAATGAAGCTCTACTATCTACTAGTATCTTTTTGTATATCACTTCTCCTTACTCACAATTACTGGACGCTACAATCACTGAGTGATCTCTCTCCTGAATGATTTGGTCTACAGCCAGAAAAAGAACTGACAAAACAAAACTCTGGCAAGAGCGCTGCTGGGCTCTGTCATGCCAGTGTCTGAGGCGGTGGAAACAGCCGTGTACACATTTGGCATGATTTGTTTGAATCCATGAAATGAAAGGGGCACTTCATGGGGTTTTCCAGTTTCCTTTCCAGTTAGATAAAGGCTCAGTGAGTAACTTAGCAGTAAGTTACCAGCTGTGGTACCGGCTACGTCACTAACTGTGGTTAAAAACATCACTTCAAACCATCTATTACTCTTCAGCTTAGAAAACAGTGTTTTAATAGATCATGCTCTAAATACTTAAACGTTACATTTTGAGAAGTAGTGTCAGTTGCATTTCTTAACTTGGATCCAGCTAGTAAAATACCTGCATTTCTTACCCTAACTCTTTTGTAACATTTAAAAACATTTAAATATTAAAGGTGAATAAAATATATACATACATATAACATGAAAATGCTTCAATTACATTTTTGTTTTAGGTTTGAAATATTTTAGAAATCTAAATGTATCCAAGAAGTGTAGATTCACATTCAAGACATTTTTTTTCTGTTATGAAAAGCTGCACTTACACTAATAAAATGCATGAGGAATGATTCTTTTTTTTTCTCAGGTTTCTTAGTAAAATTTCTCATTGATGGGCTCATTCCTGAAGGAAAAACCCTGGCTGCATAGTTTTTGCCAGACCATCTGGAACATCTTGTCAACCCCAAGCACTCTGCTTTTTTTTTCGGTGAAGCAGAAGAAAAGCAAAACTTTTTTTGCATATATTACATAGGTTCTTTGTGTTTTGTTGTTTCATTTCATAATGAAGAAACGATGCAATGTGATCAGGCAAGCGGAGCAATAACCAAGATCTCAAAACTTTTTTTTTTGAGTGAGATCTGAAAACTGTAAAGCCTCCTGGACTGAGACAGACAGACGTGAACACAGAAAGAAGCACCACATGGGATCAATTGTTGATGTTCATGTGAGGTTTAAGGGATGTGACGTGATAGCTACAGAATGGCTTGATTCCTAAATAAAACCCACGTGTTCCACATGCAGATATAAACACTGAAAAAACATTTGATAGCAGTGTTGCACCACACTGACCTGCTTTCCTGACTGTTTATTATTTCAGTCTGCTAACCCCTCAATATCACAAAGTGTTTCTTAGTAACGATGAAAGACAACAGAGGGTAATTCTAATGCCGGGTCTTAGAAGTAAACAAATATGGAGCAGGACAAAAGGAAAACATGACATTGTGAAACAATCTGTGGGGCTACTAGTTTCACACTATTGCTCAATCAAATCAGTGTGGATGAGCACAGTTACATCACATCATCTGTATCACACTCTTATACTATGCACAGCCAAAACCACCTCAACAAGTGGAGAAACCTACGTCAACCAAAAAGGACAAACATTTGCTGGTTCTTTGAAATGTGATAAATGTTATTCTTATTCAGGATTACATATACTAAACAGTCCTCAGTTTCACCAAAGTGTCACCTTTGAATCTTGGAATTTTCAGAAGCATTTTAATTGACAAAATAGTCAATTAAAGGGTCAAATGATTGATATGTTAACTGATAACAGAAATAATCATTACTACAGTCCTAGGCAGAGAAGATTAAAGACTAACAGGTAGCAGTCATCAATACTCACAGCTACTTTTTAACACCCCTGGTGCGCCAGCTATGGTGATTCACAACTTCAAAGCACTAAGTGATAGAAAAAGTGAAGGGGAAAGGCGGTCGTAAGTGGATACTGGATTAAAATCAGCTGGGGAGAAAAGGAAAGGCAGAGTATCACGCCACAATAAAAAAGATATAAAAGCCTGTGCTGGAATGTTCCCTGTGTCAGCCTGTCTGCCATCATGTCTGTGCATCTGCCAGCAGCAGGGCTTTAATTATGAGGCCCAGGTTATGTGCGCACACACAGTAGACTAGCGTCCCACATATCTCTAACACAGTGCCTCACAGTTCCGCTGACTAACCAGTGGCACCAGACTTTGGCCTGCGGCTCCCTGATTCCAGTAAATGTCTTGTTATGCAACTCCTAACAAGTATCACCCAGACTGAACTTAGAGCATTCTGGGTCCTCTACTGTGTTCTCTCTCTCTTTTCTTAATTTTTTTC
>VUQS01002435.1:0-10888 GCA_015108495.1 Heterochromis multidens | reverse complement strand
TGCACCACACAGAAGAACCACAAAAATTGTGAGAAAAATCCACTAAAAATGTTTCAAAAGGTATCAAAACCACAACTAATTAGCAGACATCAGGCCTAGCAGACAGTGATTGGCTACAGTGACCTGTGTCAGCACACCTGTTAATTAATGCATTCGTGCCCTTAATTTTATGGGCTAATAATATCCATTGGATGAATTATTTTTTTTAAAAATTACTACATTACAATACAGTTATTACGAAGGTTAATTAATGTGCCAGACTGTAAACATGTTATATTCATGGCTGAAGCTGGGCTGGGATAGACTCACTTTTGGACCCAGCTTCAAGTGGCCATTAGAGGAACTGCAGTTCTCTGCATTTGCTTAATTTTTTTAGCCCTTGAATGTGCCACTTTATTACAACTTTGCTGAGGCTCCAGTCACACAGGTGTCATGGTGCCCCCTGTCCTCCTTTAGGTTTGTCCTGCCTTCTATCTGTCTCTCTGCTGCCACACTATGTTTCTCTATCCCTTTCTTGGAAGTGATAGAGACACAGTGGGCGCGGTCGCCTGGGCTTCAGTTGCCACATCTGCCCGCCATTACTCTCTTCTGGACCTCTGCTTGTCGTTCTTCGCCAGATTGTTGTAGTACTCAGTCAATAGTGGCTGCTTCTGTTATCACTGCTGAGATTTTCTTCAAGCTCACCTATCAGCTACTTTCCTTGTCTGTCCTCTTAATCACAGATAACCCTTTGGTGTGTCCGTCTGCCAATCCTAAGCCCGCTCAGTGTAGAAAACCTGTGAGCAGAGTCAACCAGTCAGTAAGCCAAATCAGTGGAAAAACTTGTGGGAAAAAAGAAAACCCGGAGGGCCGAACTGTGAGCAAAAATCTTGGAATCCGAAAGAAACTTACCTGAGAGTTGAACTGTGAGCAAAACCTGTGGAACTATAAAGATAACCTGAGAGCTTGCTGCAAACTGAACCAGTGGAATCAGAGAGAGACTTACTAGAGATCTGTGAACAGCTTGTGAATTAAGCCTGCGAGACCTTATCTGCAAACCATTCAGATATTTAGTTTTGGACCTTGTGACTAAGTGAAGTTTGCAATATCACTATTCTTGTTTGTTATACCTGCAAAGCTTTCATTAAAACTGGTGAACTGTTTGTGTGCATCTGCTTTTGAATCCTTTGAAAACTAGTTGCAACAACAGACCTAGAAACCAGTCGCTAGGAAAAAAAATTTCCCTAGAAACCAAAGGCTGCCAGGAGGTCATTGAGCAGTCTCTAGGTTTATGTGACTGAGCCCTTAGGTAAAAATGTCAGAGTGAAAGAAAATCCATAAATGTTGGCATGTTACTAATATATTAGAATGAGATGAGCTTTTTTTGTCTCCTTGGGAGAGTAGAAGAGGTATCCTGGGATCTTGTAAAGAGGATCGTGGGTTCACAGAAACTCAATATTTAGTGTGAAATGGCTATTTTCCCATTTACTACATCATATTTACTTTTTGCGACTGTAAATGCATTATAAAGTACCACCAAAATCACATAACTAAACAAAACCAGTTTATACAGCATGCTCTGCACTTTCCTCTACTCTATGTAACACTTTTTTCTAGGATCCTAAGATGACAGACATGTAAATTACACTAAATCTTCTAGTAATGGGGCTAAATTGCAGTCACAAAGTCCAAAATCTCACTTTATATTTTACTATAGAGCAAGTGCCTTACTATGCAAAATATTCAGTATGTAGAGAACCATGCCATGTTGTTGAGCTTGATTCTCTGATATTTCCCTCCATACTTTGTGTATAATTTGTATACATCAATAGAAGGGACATGATGATGTTGTTTGCAGTATTCAGCCTCTGGTCAAATAGATATCCACACATAAAAATAAACTGTGATCAGAAAATTCAACAAGGCCACAGTGTGGGTATGTGGGTACTGACTGTGTAACCGACTGCCAGTTAATGCAAGTTTGTATGACTGGATGCATTGGGTCACAGAAGTAACCATGGCGAGCCAGTCTAATTATCCCTTGGAATAGACAGAAAAGAAAAATAAGATAATGGCAGAAGAGCAGAAAAAGCGAGCTCCAGTAGCGAATGAGGCCCAGCATTGCTTTATTCAGAACCCATGCAGGCAAGCAGATGTCAGAGACCAACTGCTAGGCTAAACTGAACAGTACTGTATCTAAGTTTTATATCAACTGGAAAAAAATAAGGCAGTTAGTTATTAGGACAGTAACACTGACAAACACTACAGAGGGTGGAAAGCTTTTTGTCTTCTACGCACACAAACACAGAGAGAAGAAAAAGATCTCACAGTGCTGACTGACAAAGATGCCCTGCAATATAGATGACGAGAACAAAGCTTCCCATAACAAACTCCAGTCATATTGAGACGATTTCCTTTTCAATAATGAATCGCCATCAGCATCACGCGTCAATACTGCCTCTGTGTTTTGTGTGCGCCAGCATGTGTGTGTGAGTGAAGAGGGGAGAAAAAAAAAAACATCTATCCTCAACGAGAACAAAACTTCTATATTTAATCTGCACTGAGAACAAGCAGGCATGCAAAGTCAAAAACAAAACGGGGATAGCAAGCTGAGGCTTTCTGTAGCATGCAAATCACATCCGGACCAACCAGCTGCTGTGAGCTTATCCCCCACATCTTTGTGATTGACAGGATTTTTAAAATGTGTAGATTATAAATATTTATAATTGACTTAATATTGACTGTATTCTCTCTGTTTGGATGAACTTGTATGGAGAAAAGAAAAAAATAGGAGGCAAAAAAAACCTTTAATTTCTCTCAAAAAAAAGAGAGAAAAGCACAATACCACAATCCAGTTCCAACTTCACATAAATAACCCTCCCTGTGAGCCCTGAAGTGTTTTTGTATGAATGTTCAGTAGCCTGCTTTCCTCACAGAGGGTAATTAGGATTATGTTGAATTTTTTCCTTTTTCAAGTCTTCTTGAGAGTTCAAAAGTTCTCAAAGAGGTCAGCACGGTCACTGTTAAGTCATGCTCACCTTATAAAAGGTGACAGTTGTAAACACGAGCCGGATCTCCAGATATTAACCCAATAAAAGCACTATGAGTCAGTCTAATCATGCCTGTGGAAAGGTGCTTAGTCTAGAGAAAGGGAGAATATTTAGAGCAGCAGAAGCAGAGCTCGCTTGTAGTAACTTCACCATTTATCTGCTTAAGAGGTAAGAATGCTTGTGTACAAACACAGATGGCCACATTCAAGATCATCTTCTTCTCCCTGGAAGCAGCCTTCTGGCCACTGGCTGGCAATGACTGCTGAATTTTGGTCTTTATCGTGCCTTGATTCTGAGGACAAAGATAACACTGAGATACACAGAAAAGGTGTCCTTGTACAGTCCAGCTCCAGCACAAAAGCTATGGTTGGTTGGAAGACAAGTGGAGGAAACACTGTGGCAGCACAGAAATGGGATGGGCCTAACCTCTAAGAAATTGAAATAGCTTTTGGCCTTTGATTGAATTGCACTATGTGAGCTCACTACACTGTATAAATCCTCTCTGTTTCTGTCTGTCTAACTCTCTTTCAGCTCCACATCAAAAAGGCCATCTGCAGTATAAAAAAAAAGGCCAGCCAACACACTATGCACTCCCATCTCATCCACAAGTTTCCTCTGCCCAGCATCCAGACACGGCACTGCCCACCGTCTCATCAATTTTCCTCTTTGATTTTATCACCAAGTAAAACTAAAGTGGCATTACAAAGTTTTATTTTGTAACAGACCAAGTTTTACAGCTGAAACTACCTGAAAATCAGAAAGTCCAAGATGTGATCAGATATTAAAAGTTTCTGACTTATTTAAAAAATAATGTGGCACTAAACAAATACACAACGATTTATTTTACAGTCTCAATAATGCAAACTGCTTTAGATCCCACAGAGAATTAGGATTTAAAGTGAGCATGAAACACAAACCCTTCAAGCAGATTAAATTTCAAATCAAGCAGGCCATGTAAATGATGTGGTGACAGGGGGCCCAGTGCAATTAGCATGCCGGGCTAGTGTTAAAGCAATTAGGCAAAACAGACGGCAAGAGCACCAGGGCTAAGCATGGGAAGGGAGAAGGACGAATATTTCCATATTATTCTTCAGGACATGAAGGAAATCTGTGTCGGTGTGTGTGCATGGATGTGCATGCGCATGTACAGTTTGTTTGAGGTCGTTTGGCACTCGACTTGTTTGTGGATTCTCAGAGGGAATCAGAGGTTAATGGGAACTAGACTTTGTTTACCGACAGCCTATCCAGCCATTTTTGGAGAGTAAAAGGGAGGGGTAGGGACTAAATAACAAATGCTGTGTTCCTTGAAACAAAAAGAAAAAAAATTAAAGGGAAATAAAAAACACGGACTCTCGTGTTGCTTAGGGGAATCACAAAAACATTTACTGGTAAACAACCCCAGAGCGGAAACTCTGGAAACCACTTTGGGGAAAAAGCAGACACATTTGGGTAAATCTCTCAGGTGGAGCCATCAAAAGCACTGTCGGCTTGTACACAGAGACGTGGCAGAAAGGACCACCTGGAGACGAGGAGTGACATTCGTTTGAGCGTAAATTACTCAAACAAGCATGCCGAGAATGGCATTTATTACTTGATGTTTCCCAATGGGAACGGTGTTAAGATGACTCTAATTCAAACAAGGAGTTATGATACACAAGACTGTACAAAAACAAACATGCAGTACAGTGCATGGGAAGTTGTGTACAATGAGATGAGGGCCTTTTGGGATGCAACATAGGCGAGCGACTCATATCTGTCTCTTTCAGTGTGGGAAGAAATACAGTAATGACGACGAGTTGGGTATAAAAATATTCCTTTTCTTGTTATTTGCTGTTTTATATTCAGACGTGTTTCTGATGTTTTGGCTCCTAAATCAATGGAAATAATAGTTGAAAGAGTAAACAAAATTAAAGTTGGAGAAACAAATTAGGACAAGAAATCATAGACTGTATAAAAAAGATGGAGATAACCACCATGAAGTCATCTGTCAAATGTGGGCTCCCGTTTTAAAGTCTCAACTTTAGATTTATGACCGTTACCCTCTTGTTTTGGGGTTTTTTTTTTCCCCAAGCCAGAATTGGAACCATATGTACACAAGAATGGGCTTCTAAGTTAACAGCAAATGCTAGCAAGCGTGGATAGAAAGGGGCATCAATAGACTGCATGGGTGCATCACATGGACACAGATAACCGCTAATTAATGCTAAGAAACACACCAACGAAAAGTATGAATTTTTAGTGACCAAGATACAATGGTTGGCATGTATGAGAAGTAGTTCTCCATCAAGACATAGCCTACTACTATTTTTAGTTAGTTTTTTAGTTACAGTCATTACTGGTTTTAGTTACATGGTTTTAACCCCTTTTTTAGCTGCAGTTTGTTGTATTGTTTTGGCTGCTAAATTTGGTTGTTTTTTTTATCTGTTTCATTATTTTACGGTTGGTTGCAGTTTTAAGTTGGGTTACCTAAACTGCTATTAATTATTAAAATATTATTCAACATTTGAAATTTGTATTTCTTCAATAAAGATTTTATTCTACTATTATATTCTTAACTTTGAACTGATAAAATCATTTTTAAATAAATTCCACATCTGCATTTGGAAGTGACATCTCCCTACAAATGTACAGTACTGTGCAAAATTCTTGAGACACCCTTCATTTCTTTATATTTTGCTAGGAAAATTGGAAATAGGTGCAGCGATTTATTGAAATGTGTGCAACCATACATGGAAATGAAGTATACAAGGCAACAACAAATTTTGTATAATTCTAACGAGCTTTAAAGTCAATATTTGGTATGACCTTTATTCTTACTGCATGGATTGTAGCATTGTATTGTGGATTAAAATTTGACAAGACTTTCATGTGTTCATAATTCCATCAGTTTTGACAAGCTCCCCAACCCCACTGGCTGAAATGCAGCCCCAAACCATGACAGAGCCTCAAAATTTTCAAATTTGAATTCACTCCATCAGACCTGTTGCCACAGATTTTCAGTCCAGTTCTTGTATAATTTGGCAGCCTTTTCTCCCTGTTTCCTTTCCTTAACAATGTCTTCTTGACAGCTACCCTTCCACTGAGACCATTTCTGATGAGGTTTCAGTGAAGAGTAGATGGATCAGCTAAAGGGCCAGATGCATCTCTCAGGTCCTGTATCAGTCTTTTGTTGGATTTTGTCCTATTTCTTAAGAACATGACTTTACTGTTCATTTGTAAAGATAGTTTTATTTTTTTAGGGCTGTCACTTCTTGTTTTGTCCTCCACTTGTCCAGTTTACTCAAATGTTTTAAAGACGCACTGCACACCATGCCAAGCCTGGTGTGCCACTGTGCCTGGTGAATTGTGTTTTTCAAAGACTCAACTAAAGAAATGGGAGCAAATTATGTGTATTTGTGACAGGCTGCTAGTAACAAAGAGCCTAAAGATACAATTTAAAATTGATTCTTTGCTAAGTTGTCTGCTATGTAAAGACACAACACTGGTCATCCCTTGAGTTAGGTGGCTGTTTTATGCTTGAATGATTCATAGGTCAGTCAGATTCATTAGGTCAACAAAAAAACAATTCTCTGATAATAGTCAGGTATAAGGACTGGAATGAAAATAAGTGAAAAAATAAGCCAATGTCCAAAGAAAAACTTTGAAAGACCTTCAGAAACCCTGGATAACTATTGCTCAAGCTCTCCAGAAATGAGTGGTGGCTCAAGACCTATTTGTGTGGTCTGGTAGGTTAAGGGTTCCCACCACTAGCAGCTCTGCTCATATAAGAACTATAATATAGCCTGTGTAAAGAATTTTGTCAATCAAAACAAATTAAATATGGAAGAAATGATAAATATAATAACTGAATTCAATGCTATAATGTTCCTTATAATAAAAATTTTATTTATACAGACTAAGTCATTAGATAACTTATATTTGTTACACAGGCAGCACAAAACAGTCCAGTGAAACCAACAGCTTGAACCAATTTAAATCTATTTCACCATCATTGGTTTTCTGTGCACATAATGAAACAAGAGAAGGGTAAATGATGAGGTTAAAAAGGAAGTGACATATTTTGTAATACTAATATTTGCTGACTGTCAGAGTTTTGCTTTGAGTCAAGTTTCTGAAAATGTTCTGACAAAATCCTCGGGTGTGTGTTTTGCTCTCACATTTACTTGCCAATAAAGTGTGTGACCTGAGAAAGCCTGAGAGAAAACACAAGAAATACAAGTGCAGTATTTACTGTGTGTTTGTGTCATGGGTTGCTTAGATACCACTTCCCTAGTGTGCGGTGAGGTGACACCTAATTACAGAACTGAGTGTGTATTAAAGCAAGGTAAATAAACTTTAATTCAGAAGAACGCAATGAACACACAACCACAGTTTGCGTTAAAGCACACTGCAGACAAAGTGATTCAATGCAAAGACAAAAGGCAGCGCTCTTTTCAATTTGATTGCTTCCGTTTACTTTTGCATATAGGCACAATTAACATTTTAATTCTTCATGGGATTAAAAAACATAGCATGTAACCATAAAAGGAATGCAATCACAACAGCTGTAAATGACCAAACTTTAATATCCTGTTTTTGTTATCACATATTTTAACTCTACCAGTGATTAATATGCTCCACAAAACAGCTAATGATATAACCCTATCAGAGGAACTCCTTTAAAACAGTACTAATATACACAGCTCAATTAACTGAAATTTAGACTAAATCAAAATTTCACAGACTGTAGTAATTAGTTTCTGTTCAAGTCACCGTCATGAATGTACACTATGTAGTACAACCTATCACACTATGTAGCGCCATATGGTCGACATGGCCTATGGGCTCTGTGAGAATTACTTCATGGAACAAGCCGAACCCAAGCAGGTAAAGCAACGTTTTGTTTGAAGTGTAGAAGTAGGCTTTATAGATAGAGGGGAAGACAGAAAGAAAAAAAGAGGTCTTCCAGAAAGAGACACAAATAGACAGAATCAGTAAGCCATCAAAATTAAGGTCAAACCCAGTGGAAAGACAGAGGATAACACTATCATAAAAAATGGCCCAAACTGGGCAAGACATTTAAGTTTGGCTTGTAGCCAAGTGAAACAAGTGGCATGATGTAGCTGACTACTGTATCCTAGTAACACAAAGCCTGGAGGAAAAAGAAAAAAAAAGAAAGAACAAACAATGGATGAATACAATCATTCCCAGACTTGAGTAACATTTTCCTGCAAAACAGGAAAGATGACAGTGGAGAGGGATATTCCACAGTTGCTAATCTGTTTCATAATAACTGTTTCTCAGCAAGAACCATTTAAGGATCACTCAAGCTGAATCAAGGGGAATTTTAGAGAAAAAAAAATGGACCATTGTTTTGTTTACTTTGGACCACTGGTTTGTTTGTCGGATATGGTTTGTTCGCAAGGCAGAATGCATACCTACTTTCATGTTGTTTCCACCAAAATCTTACCCTGCTATCCAAATGTTGCAGCAGAAATCAAGGCTTATCAGACCAGGCAACATTTTTTCAATCTTCTGTTGTCCAGTTTTGGTGAGCTTGTGCCTCACTTTTCTGTTCTTAGCTGACAGGAGTGACACCTGGTGTGGTCTTCTGCTGCTGTGCATTCAGAGATGCTCTTCTGCATACCTTGGTTGAAACAAGTGCTTATTGAAGTTACTGTTGCCTCCCTATCTGCTTGTAGCAGTCTGGCCATTCTCCTCTGACCTCTGACATCAACAAAGCATTTTCACCCAGAGCTCTCACCTCACCTCACCTCACTGGATAGGTTTTTTTTCCTTTTTCAGACCATTCTCTGTAAAGCCTAGAGATGGTTGTGTAGAAAAAATCCCAGTAGATTAGCAGTTTTTGCCATGCAACGTTCAAAGTCACTTAAATCAACTTTCTTCCCCATTCTGATGCTCAGTTTGAACTTAAGCAGGTCATCTTGACCATTACATGCCTAAATGCATTGACTTAATGCCATATGATTGCCTGATCAGATATTTGCATTAACAGGCACTTGAACTGGTGTACCTATAAAGTGGCCAGTGAGTGTGTATCTTCTGTCATATTACACTGTAAGAAATGTTCCTGTTACTGTAAACACACTGGCAGCTAGATTTACCAGCTTTTAAATGTTATTTTACAGTGTACCTCCTGTAATATATTGCAGCAGTGTCTTGGTTGTGTTATAACTTCTTTTATTTTAGTGTTCCTACTGTGAAGTACTCCTTGCACTGTTAAAAGCTGCCATATTTAACATTTTAACACCCTGAACATGAATGCTTACCACACCTGATTAATCACTAAACTCATGTGACATCATGGTGGCCTGTTACTAGCTAAAAAATCTTCTGCTTTGTTTTGCTTATTAGTACAGTAGTATGATCTGTGTTTCTACACTCTGGTATAAACTACATCTATGTTGTTTATGAGGCATGAAAAAAACGCCTCTTTAAATTCCACTCAGTTCTCCATAACTACAAAATTGCAGGGTACCATGTACACACACGTTCTAGTCTGTAACAACTCACTCTGATTACACATTTCAAAATTTATGTCTGTTTACACATGTAACCCTTCCACAGAGTCCAAAACCATCAAATCATTACTGTGGGTAACACTGTATATTTTATCAGCACAACTGGATATTTTGGAAGTTCAGAACTCCATTTGTGGGCAACAATATTTTGGTGGTAACTACACTTAAACCATCTCCTACTTTCAGAAGAACTTGGAGCCTGAAAGACCAATATGAGCATTATACCTTGGGCATGGAAAAGAACGTAGTTGAGTGTAAACTAAAAGATCAATAAAGGGCTTGGTGGGATTCATATTGTGGTTTGTTTTATGACAGCTTCCCTTTTTAAAGAGGAATTTCTGTATTTCAAGGGAGCGCTAGCTTCATGGCCCCACACTGGAAGCACTGATGAGGACTCCAATCTCTGTTTTTTACCAGCAAAGATTAAAAGATTAACCATAAAAAAAGTATATCACAAAGAACAAACAAGAAGATTGTCTGGGAAAGATAAAGTATACACTCTAAAGGGAGACCTACAAGATTAGCATGATTTGTGGAACCAAGTTTAGTGAAATTATTAAGAATCCATCTAGTCTCAGGTACAGTCTGAGGGAGGGAAGAGAGTCAATGTTTGCTTTCACCTGTCACATGAAGCCATTTCCTAATTTCTGACCTATCATGAACAAGACTCCAGCTTAGAAACAAAGGGCCTGCTAACAAAGCTTCCCATTGAGAATTGACTGCGGACTTGGTTGCTATTTACATACAGATGCACAGGCATGAATTTGCATAATGTTTTTTGTAGCTTGGTGCTCAGGGGAGCAGCATTGTAACATATTGGTGCCTAATGAACTCTGAAAAAAATTGATTTTCCACAGAGTAAATTAAGAAATGCATTATAGCTGTTAAAGCAATCTTGGGGGAAATCTGAGCCTTCCTCTGCTAAACTACGCTTGATAAGTAATAAATTACATGTTACACTTATTTGCTTTAATTCATGCTAATTTTGCCCAATTAATGTATCACTGTAGTTCTGAGGGCAGCCACTGGAGATTTAATTATTTATTGGATTTCGGTGTGTGTATATGTGCTTGTGTTTTATTGTTGGCATATGATGAGTGTCTGAAATGTCTGTGGCTATTGTGGGGTACTTCATGTAACACTATTTGTTTTTGCATGGTTTTTGCTGTAATTATAAGCATTTGTATATGAGTGTAAGCATATGTGAATGTCAGAGTACAGTCTTAAATCCCAAGTCTGCCGAGACTTCCTAACAGAGGCCTGATTGTCAGTAGCTCCAGACTCTGAAGGCTTGCTTTCTCTAACACACACAAACATACACACACTTGAAGTAGTTTG
>VUQS01002433.1:0-11848 GCA_015108495.1 Heterochromis multidens | reverse complement strand
CACCATTGTTTTTCTTGTGACATTACCAATAAGTTTGATGTGTCACATGGCCCTCTTCCTATTGAAAAAACAAAAGTTGTATCCAAGATGGCCGACTTCTAAATGGCCACCATGGTCACCACCCATCTTGGGGAGTTTGCCCCCTCACATATACTAATGTGCCACAAACAGGACTTTAATATCACCAACCATTCCCATGTTATTACGGTGTATCCATATAAATGGCCCACCCTGTACAGTAGAATCACCAATTAACCTAACATGGAGGCACAGGGAGAACCTGCAAACTCCCCACAGAAAGGCCCCAGCAGTCCAGGACCTTCTTTCTGTCAGGTGACAGTGGGTTAATTCAAGAGGTTTATCAACAGTATTGTATTAACTGTTTAGGAATTACTGCTGTTACTTAGTCCCCCATTTTAGAGGTTTTAAACTACCATCATTTTAAACAAAAGAATTGCTATTAATACTTGCATGAAAATTCATTGAGTTCAATGGCTGCCTGAAGTCTAGAATACATGGGCATCAACAAATGCTGTGTTTCCTTCTTTAAGATGTTCTGCTAGGCCTTTATTGCAATCACCTTTAATTGCTGCTTGTTTGTGGGTCTTTCTGCTTTCAGTTTTGTCTTCAGTAACTGATAGGCATACTCTGTTGAGTTGGAAGGCATTTTTGGTCAACTTCTGTTGTTTTAAAATGTGTTGTATAACTAAAATTTACTTGATTTGAGATCAGGTGACTTGGCTATTGAAGAATATCCCATTTCTTTGCTTGAGAAACTCTTGAGTTGCATTTCCAGCCTGCTTTGGGTCGTTATTTGTTTACACGGTGAAGCACTGTCCACTCAGTTTTGCATTTGGCTGAATCTGAGCAGAGCATATAGCCCTGTACACTTCAGAATTCATCCTGCTACTTCTATGAGTAGTCACATCATTAATAAACAGTAGTGACCTGTCCCACTGGGGAACCATACATGCCTAAAGTTTTTGTTACCTCTCAGATATATTTATTTGGGTTTTTCAGTCTAATGATGCCCTCCTTCATTTGCTTTGACATCTCTATGGACTTCACATTGAGAGTTCCATTGAAAAGCTACCAACAGCAAGTTCAACACTAGAATTCATTCTAGATCTTTATCTCCTTAATTTCTAATGCAATAATGAGGGAACAGGCTTCATCTGGCCATGAAACTGCTCATCAGGAAATTGTCCAATTACTTTTGAGCTGGGAAATGGGGAACTATGTATAATGTATAATGCAATACTTTTGTTCAACCCATTGAATTAAAGATGAAAGTCTGCACTTCAATCATATTTTGATTATTTTCTTTAAAATCAACTGTGGTCCTGTACAGAGGTAAAATTAGAGAAATTGTGTTATTATCCAAAATTCTATGGACCTAAGTTTGTATCTTAAACCCTATAGAATCATTGGTATGGAATAGTGTTTACTTGGCGCAAGAGATGATGTTCATGTTGGCATATTAGAGAGGGAGCATTTGGCAACATAAGTTGTGTTAGAAAACCGCTACAAGTGTATTTGTTATGGTGGCTCTTATTAATTTTCTTCTACTTCCAATAAATGTCAAAATCAGACATAAGATGTAGTGAAGTACATGCTGCTCCTTGTATTAGGTGTTTGCTTTTTTTTTTCTACTGTAAAAAAAAAAAAGATCCTTTTGTCAAGCCAAGAAACTACTCTTTCCCTCTATATGTCAGGTAAAGGTATTTTCTTTTTTCCTTCCTAGTGTTCTTTCATCCACTCTGACACCCTTTCAGCTTACCCAGTATACCGCAGCCCTACTTGTCCCTAGCTTCCATAAATCCTCCAACACAACCCTCCCCCTATCTGAACTATACTGGCACCCAGTGGCTGCTTACAAACAGATCAAAAGACTGCTGTTAGCCTGCAATTCTACCAAACCCCCTGTCCTAAAATCTCTTCCTTC
Organism: Heterochromis multidens; assembly: GCA_015108495.1. Lineage (NCBI taxonomy): Eukaryota > Metazoa > Chordata > Actinopteri > Cichliformes > Cichlidae > Heterochromis > Heterochromis multidens. The sequence goes on along the minus strand of VUQS01002433.1, from coordinate 9,903 downwards.
TCTGTGGTAAACTGACCATCACTGCCCTTTCTCAAGTTGGACAATTCTTTTTTCAGTTTTGCTTGGCCACCTCAGTCAGAACTGCAATTGCTTTCTACAGATACATCCTAAAAACTCTCTGAACCCTCTGAACTCCAGCAATGTGCCTGGCTGACCCCTCAAATCCTGCATTTTTGTGAAACTTACATATACTTACATTTACTTTCATGTATGCCAATATTTTGTGTTATGTAATTATGATGACTGCAACTGGTTATTACTGCTGAAACCTACTGCTGAGGGAGCTGTTTATAATTTTCTTTTCAGCACATTAGAATAAAGTCTCTTGCAGAATACACAGTAATGTACAGGGACAAAAACACATATAAATGCTTCAAGTATGTACATTGGTTTATACCATTACCCACTGCTTTCACACAGATACAGAGCATCCTCTAGTGGCAAAGTTTATTGTTGTGCTTTTTTCTCCTTTTCCTAACAGTTTGTTAGGACCTACAGTGTTTATTGATTATTACAGTACAGACCTCAGACTATTTGACGTTCACAAATGCATACTCACAGTATGTAGTACTTTCTTTCCTCCAGTGTTTCTCTGCAAGTGGTCATTAAAGTGTAGCAGGATGCAGTTTAGTGCTGGATCGTTACACAGGACTGTATAAATGGAACTTGACTATTAAACAGTAATAGACTGATACTAAAATTTAGATGGGGAAATATTTTTGCCTTTATCTCACCAATGTTTTTTTTACTATTGTCGATTTATATCTACAGACATTTTGATGAACTGTCACTTAACATGCATGTTATTCTAAATCCATTTTAATGTATTAATCTCAGTTGTTTATTGGGAATGGTGAGAGCAAGGACATTTGAAGTAGCCGTTCAGAGTGTGTGCTGTAAATGCATTTTTAAAGTGTTCTTTCAGCTTTGACCCAAAATGGTTACACATGCTCAATTAGCAGCTGAGCTAGGACAGAGACTGATAATCACGATGTAGCCTTTGTAAGCTCAGCACCAAGGATTTGTATGTATATTCAATACTCATTTCCTCTGGGAATTAGGGAGTCTTTGTTAGTGGTTGCATCACTCCACAAAAGCAGCTTCTAAATGAGTGGAACAGACCTTCCTGCAAGGTTTACAATTTGCTGAAACAGTTAGGTTTCCTCATTGTTAGGTGAGCTGGTCAAAGACAAGTTCAGTCAGCTCTGTAAGGAACTGTATAGGACCACATGTACAGTAGTTCATGTACTGAACATGCTGGGTTTATGATTGGTGAGCTGCCACATTGCTGAGTGGGCACTTCAAATCAGTGGAGTGAGTCTACAATTAAGTATTCAGCCAAATTCAGCTCACATGTACAACAATGGTATTTTTTGTGTTCTTAAACATAAAAAGCAAAAGTTAAGGGGAAGTGACTGGTGTGATTTTCCAAATAATTCCAGTATTATAAAGCATCATTAACCTACAATATATTGCTGCTGAGATGAGTCTTGAATCTGAGATAATGAATTGTTGGTGAATGTCATTGTAGTTAAGATGTAGTGAATGTGGTTGAACTTAGCTGATCAGTGTTTAGATGTGGGAATGAGGTTTCTATTCTAAACAGCACAAGAGCCAATTATCTTGAACAATCTCTCCGTAAGTACCACTCAATATCAGTTACACAGTCACAAAGTCAAAATAAATATACCCACTCAAACATATGTGGGAACACACAAATAGACACGGTCGTCTGAAATTAGGTGAGAGCTGCACAGTCAAACACATACAAAAACAAAAAGAAAAACCTCTATCCATCTATTCATTAGCTATAGCCACGTATCCTTTAAAGGGTTGCAGAGGGAGTCAAAAATTATTTTATGTTTTGGTAAATTGACTTGTAGATATGTTTGCCTATTAACAGAATGTTTGAGGAGGAGAGAGCTGGTGTAGCTGGGAGAGTAAATTGAGAAGGACTACACATAGCAAAGAACAAAATCAAAACCAAATGTAAAACTATCCAATACTGACATTGACATTCTACTATTAATAAATAAGTACATTTGCATGTAAAGGGTTCCATACATATACATGGTCTTAAAATTTTTATTGATGCAGATTTGTATTTACTTGTTTATTTTATATGCTGGATACTAGAACTTGTATTTTGGAGATTCTCATTCAGATGGGAAGCATTTTCCATTTGTAGACTCAAGCAGGATAGAAGGCCTGGTTGGCCAAGAGGGAGTCTAGTGTCCACTGCCCTTAATGAACACACACGGGTATTGAATGAAACATGAGTAAATATACAAGTTTGCCAGCATTTCCCAGCAAGTCCATTCTCACATATGTAGTCTGGTGTACGGTGGGTTGCTCACAGTAGTAAGGCTGCATGTAAGTGAAATAACTTTAGTTGGTTAAAAATGAACTGATTAGCGATCTCGAAGAGGCACCTAAATCATGAACTTTTACCTGGATAAATAAAGGATAACCAAACATTATTGTTATTATCATTACTTTTCTTTACAGCAGACAGCACGTGTTAAAAATAGCATTAATGATAGCTCTGTTCTATTCAAATTTCCCAGTTAGCCATGACAGAGTGACAGAGTGTCAGGTGAGTCTGTACACACAGTAACAAGCTTCTAAACCAGAGCAGCTGAATGCAAATCAGCAGTCATTCATTTCCACCTGTGCTTTTCTGAGCGTGGCAAGTCAAAATGTCCTCAGTGAAAAAAGTCTTATTAGTGAAACCATTGTGTTGGCCCATTATAGTCGATGCTTTATTACAGTCCTCCATAGACATTTCTGAAAGCATTTTAACTTGAGACGCAGTGAAAAGCACAGGTGTAAGAAACTATTAGTGTTAATCATGACTTTATCCCATTTTAGTTTCAGGAAGCAACATCAGTAACCTGGCGCACACATTAGCACCCATACATTTGTTGCTAGGTTTGTTGCTTGTTGCATAAGCTGGCTGTCAGTTTATAAGATGTAATTTTTCAATCCTAAGTAAGATAAGTTATTCATGGCAGTGGTCCCATGAGTGGAGCCATTTGTGCAAGATGAAGATGATCTTTCTAGAATGACAAGCAACTGGCTCATCTTGTTAACCACCCTGGTTTGTTTGGGTTGTAGCGTTGCAGATAAATGTCTTTTCTTGTAATGAGCTGTCAGCAGAATAAATGTTTCACGTTTCCTTCCTGCTACATACACACAGACACATAAACACAGTCCAAGACACTGCAGTCCAACTAAAACCAGGTAAATCGAAGTCTGACATTCTGTCAATTCTGAATTTGCTTTCTCACCTACTTACCTGTGCAGATGCCAGAATCTACCCTTGAGATCCTTATAAAATCTGTCCCTTTTGCTTTTCCATCAAGAAAGAACAAGAAAATGAAAGTTTAAGGACATTTAAGTATTTTACATCCACTCAGGTGCTATGAAGATCCTAGGTGCTATCCTTTTAAGTTTTAATCCCCTACTTTTTCATTTGTTTTGACCATCTGTGCAGTGAACCAAAAACAGCTGAATGGGTAAAATGATCTAAATGGGTAACAAAAGGAATCCCTTTTAGAGTGTCCGGGACAGTGCAAATCTGGGCTTGAAAATCCATAAAGGTATACATGGTCTTGGTCCACATTCCGTTACTGTAGGTTCTATGAGCCACAGGATGAAGCTGACTGATATAGTTTAGCAATCAATATGTTTTCTGGGAGAATAAGCCATGTTATTTTTTACACCTCTTCTGTCTCTCTTTCTTCTCATTCTCTGCCCTTGAGTTGATCTTTCCACCCCTCCATTTTAACACTAGGGCAGTGATTGCGTCTAACAGGCTTTGTGTTTAGAGAAAGAAAAGAGTAGCACAGAAAGAGAGAAGGAAGATAAAAAATTTATATCAAGAATAGTGAAGCTAACCCCCAGGGTTTCTATTGCACAAGGTCTGAGCTCTGATATTTGGTCCCATAAAAGTGGATTATAGGAAATAAGTTGCTGCAGCCTGCCATGCTTTAAGGATACAGTAAGACAACCCATCTTTTTGACAGTAAATGAACCAAACCTCCTTCAGTTCAACCACAGTGATCAATCTACTGAACAAAAATGCATCACAGCATTTTCTATGTATTATATCTCTACTTGTAGGGCAAATTATATTTTTTCCAAGTAATTTTTCCATTGAAAAATACCATGAAGGTGCAGATCAGCAGATCAATAAAAATGGAAAAAAGTTTTTGAAAATGTGTTTAATGCTAATGCCATACCAACTCTGCGTGCATTTATGGGTATTTTTTGTTTCCTGTCACCATAGAATAGTATGTGGTTCTTTATCTTCTAACCTCCGTCCCACAAACGTCAGTGTTTAAGGTCATAATTCATCTAATTCTCCCTGCAGTTTCACATTTTATGTTCTTCAAATAATAATAATGCCAGCAGGCACTCTGGCACTGCAAACCCCATTGCAAGCAAGAGTTTTTCTGATGGATAATTTTTGAGAGGATGATTCTCCACTTTTCTAAAGTTTAGCAAACACCATGCTGTTTTAATTAAAAAATAGTATAAGTTAGTTGAATAAGCCAACATAAACTTGAACTGCAGCCAGACATTGCAGTTCCAGTGGCATGTCATCTGTGTTTCCATCACATCAGAAATAGGCTTGTCTTATGTCCAAAGTACCTATCTCTATGTGTTTTGTTTTTTTTTTTCCCCCCAGTATTGCGAAGCAGGAGACTGAAACCTCGGTTTTATTTGCAGTAAAAGCAAATTACAAACATTAATTCTGTGTCTGGGCCTTAAAATAAAGGGTGACAGACACATCTTTGTACCATATGTTAGCTAGCCTCTATCTTCGAGCAGCTTCAGCAATATATTATTAGCATTTGCTCTCTTGGCACAGAGGATCATGGGATAACAGAGGTGTTTGCATGTCCTCCAGTGCTGTTTGCAACAGCGTTTATTAACAGCAGCTGGTAATATTAAATGGAAAGAATGGCGTTTATACATGGCAGCTGGTGATATTAAAACATCGAATGGTGTTTATAAATGCCATTTTAAATGGTATTTATAAACGCCAGCTGGCTTTATTAAAATGTTGAACAGCAGGGAGAATGTGATGAATTATGACCTCAACAGCTTTCCGTACAATTGACGGTCGTTATTATCATTTTTTTCATGTATTTATCATCTTCAGCAAAAATTTGAAAAAGATTTTATGGGCTCTGTTGTTACTTTCGCCTGCTGCTCTTTGTTTTGCCCTCAAGGTGGTGGACACAACTGTTGCCTTTTCTGCACCGCTAAGCATCATGCACACACATGTTGTATTTACAGACATATTTTGCTTTTGTCCCCATGCTGTTGTTGTTTGCAGGCCTGTTGAGGAACTTCCTCCACTCGTGTGTGGAAGAGATTATCAAGATTATAAAATATTTAAAAATGAAGCAAAAAATGCATCTGGTTATGTATATAGTTTAAAAAATTCACTATCAAATACAATGCACAAGGTGTGATCAAAAAGTTCATGGGAATAGGTCCGTAAAAATCCAAAACCTTACCTTATTTTGGCAGTCTCCTGTTTAAGATTATCAGCTCTGGACCATTTTCAGTGCAGCTGGTATTTTTAAAATCTCAGTGGAAGTCCCGTTCTGTCCTCTGGTACTTGTGTGTCTGCGATGTGTGCTTGATGTCCTCTAATGTGTCCAGTGTGGGGCCTTCCCGGGAGATATCTAAAGATAAAAGCTGCGCTGGAAACTGTCTGGACATGCACAAAAACATGACCTTGAACTGGAGATCAGCCAAATTTAAATCCTGCAAGGCTTTTGATTTTTATGGCCCTGTTCCCAGAACTTTTTGCTCACGTCTAAGATAAGGAACCGATGAGCCGAGCACCTTTATTTTTACATGTGCGAAGAGGAGGACAAACTCCTCCTCCAAAGGCACATAAAACATTATCGTGGAAGAAACTTACAATTGAGTAAATCTCCAAATCCCAATCTTTGAATGATACAGGAAACTAGCAGCTGGATAAGGCACTGGAACATGCCAGGATTGCAGATGCTGTGGACTGCAGTCAGTTTTCATGAGGTTCAGCTGCTTCCCTGACTGTTAAACACAACCTTTAGATTCCATTAGATACTTAAAGTTACTTTCTTTCTTTCTTTCTTTCTCAGGGATAACAATTTTATTAAGGACTTTCCTCAGCTAGCTGATGGTCTCATGGTTATTCCTTTACCAGTAGAGGAACAATGTCGAGGAGTCTTGTCAGAGCCCCTGCCCAACTTGCAGCTACTCACAGGTGAGAACATTTGAGGAAGTTTGGGAATATGTTTTCTTCCTGTGTGCCTCTTCTCGTTTACAGGCATTGGATTCATTGCACTTTTTGCAGGGAATGGCTTTCTTCTATCCAGTTTTAGTCTGCTGCTTGATAAATTCTGAACTGAATAAAGCTAAAAAGAAAATATAGCACAGATCTTCATCTTTAACAAGTGTGTATCATTCTTTTATATTTGCCTCTGGTGTCAAGAGTGCACCATCATTTAATGTGATATAATAAGACGTGGTTTGATCACAAATTCCTCTTTTGTGCACTTGTGCTGTTAAGGCCCATACTGCAACTTAGAATGCAAGCACATATGCAAAGAATGACACATATACATGCCCAAACACACATATATAGGACTTTATAAACTATTTTCATTGTTTATTTATTCATTTCTATTTTCTTAATGTTCAACCCCATTCTGTGGGGGACCGATTCACTTAGATGCTTATCTTGAAACCTGCGCCTACACCTCTGCTTCCTAATCCCTCCATTAGCTAAATTGGCATTTGGTCCACAGTGACCCCTGAGATATTTTACTGAGGGTTCTGCTTTCACCACAATTGGACACACACACACATGCACAGAAACTAAAATTAACCTTTTTCACTGTGCATGAATGTCTCAGGTGTAAAACACCTTTCAAAGGCACAGGATCAAGGTTCCCGTAAGCAGTTTATTTTTTTTCCCCCTTGCTCTTCACTTTTGTGGCTATTTAGTTCTAGACTGGAGTGAAAGTTTGGTAATTGAATTGCTGGGAAAGGCAAGATTGCTCCCACTTCTAATGTCAGCAATCCAATTGGAGTTCAAGCTGCTCTATATATCACCATTGATCCAGGAGCAGCTGGGATATGGGCTGTGATAATAAATGGTGTTAAGGCAGTAATGGATAACAATGGTTGTGCAATAAACTGAAACTGTACAAATGAAATGATGGATTTAATCTCTTTATTTATTTTGAATTTCAGTTTGTCTTCTTAACTCTGAGATTTGTAATTGGTTTTAAATTTATTGTAGCTTTTAACTTTCTGGTATCTGTCTTTGTGGTATGTTTTTGTCTTAAATTTGCCTGTTTGCTCACATTGTTTTTTGTATTTCTTAGGGGATGCCCAGTTCAGCGAGGCTGTTGGGTACCCTATGGTTCAGCAGTGGAGAGTGCGTAGCAATCTGTACAAAGTCAAACTCAGCTCTATTACCCTAGCTACAGGTCAGTGTCTTAATAATATGACTTGGTGCTCTCATCATCTGTCACTAGATAAATCACCTACCTACTGGTTTGACTATCTTTTGCGATAGTTATTTGATAGTAGATATTGATATTATTTGGACATCTGTTGACCAAACACTAAAATTGATTTTTTTTTCTTTATAATGGAACCTGTCAGTGGGTGGGGTATATTGGCCATCAAGTAGAATTTTTTTTTTTTTTAACATTGATGTTTTGGAAACAGAAAGAATGGGCAAGTGTAAGGATCAGAGCAACTTTGACATGGACCAAATTGTGATGGCTAGACCACTGGATCAGAGGATCTAAAAAAATGGCTGTTCTTGTGTGATGTTCCCCATATGCATTGTTTAAAGGAAGAACAACCAGTGAACCAGCCTAAGAGTTATGGGCTGCCAAGGTTCATTAATATGTGTGATGAGTGAAGGCTGTTCTGTGTGGTCTGAGCCCGCAAATGGCTGAAAACCTTAATGTTTGCCATGATATAACACATTACACTGAAGCTTGCTGCTTATGGGGCTGCATTACTCACAGACTGGTCAGAATACCCATCGCTGAAAGTGCCTACGATGGACATGTGAATGTTAGAACTGGATGATGGAGCAGTGAAAGAAGGTAGCCTGGGATGTTCACGTAGGCAGAGGAGTGTGTGTGTGTGTTTTTTTTTTTTCTTGGGGAACAGATGGCAGCAAGACACACTATGGGAAGAAAGCAAGTTGAGGAATGTAGCATGATGCTCTGGCCAATGTTCTGCTCGAAAACCTCGGGTCTTGGCAATTATGTGGATGTTACTTTTACATGCACCACTCATCACACATTGTTGCAGACCACACAACCTCTTCGCTGCAACTGTGTGTTTGCCATAATAGGTAACAATATCATGAGCTTTAAAAGCACATGTGGTTTGGGTTGAAAAACACCTTGCACCTTGCAGCTTACAGGATTTAAGGGATCTGCTCCTAACTTATTTGTGTGCCATACCTCAGAACGCCTTTAAATGTCTTGTGGAATTCATGCCTTGACAGGTCAGACTTGTTTTGGTTGCACAAAAAGGACCTATACAATGTTAGGCAGGTAGTTTTAATATTGTTACTGGTAGGACTAAATAAAAGCACATTTACACCACCGATCCATATCTGTCCTTCTCACCCATTTGGACAAGAATTCACTCAGCTTGTCCTTGACTTTTAGGCTTTTCCAAGGTGCTGAAGACACTGTCAGCAGAGAGCACACGTGAGGAGCTGCTGGCTTTTCTTCAGCAATATGGCAGCCATTATGTGTCTGAGGCCCTGTATGGCTCTGAGCTCAGCTGCAGCATTTACTTCCCCAGCAAGAAGGCTCAGCAGCAGCTCTGGCTACAGTATCAGAAAGGTGAGTATGCTGACAGATAGCAGGCCAAAAAAATATATGCATGCTGAATTCTAGTATGGAATGGAAATGCCATCCTCACATAACATAGTCATATGGGGGATGGGTAATTTATATCATTTATAATTATAAAAAGAACACCCTGTTTTGAAGAAGGGTAAACTTGTGGTGTGAACAGAATTAAAGTAAGCCCTACTGTAATTTAACAGAAATGTGGGACTACACTTTATCTGAATACAAAGTTAACTTATATTTAAAGACCCCATCCTTAATTAATTCAACCTTTGGTTAAATGACTTGAATTTAAGATAACCGTGTTAAGTAAAAAGCATCCATCATCTAGCATTTGGAGCGCTGTTCCTTTTTTAATTGTTTTTTTTGTTAACCTTTTTTTGTGATTCAAAACAGTGATATTTAATTTGGGTGTTCTGTGGGGTTTATTGGCTTCTTGGTACATACTTGCTCACTTTTATGGCAAAAAGAAAAAGGAAAAATAATTCTGGGTCAGAGCGGCCCAGGACTGAACATCCAACCCCACTTACAAAGAGTGATATAGCAACCCTTTTTTTTCCAATTCTAGCATAGGATATTACAGGGATAGGAGCTAGAGTCCATAAGCATTTGGACAGCGACACAATTTTTGTTATTTTTCCTCTCTACATCACCACAGTGGATTTTAAATCAAACAGCCAAGATGTGATTGAAGTGCAGACATTCAGCTTTAAATTCAAGGGGTTTAAGAAAAGTATTGTTCTGGACTGTTCAGGAATTAGAGCCATTTTTATACATAGTGCTCCATTTTCAGAGGTTCAAAAGTAATTGGGCGAACTGGCATAACTTTAAATATAAGGTTTGTTATTAATACTTGGATCAAAATCCTTTGCAGTCAGTGACTGCCTGAAGTCATTTGGACAACACCAAACGCTATATTTCCTCCCTTGAGATTCTCTGCCAGCCCTTTACTGCAGCATACTTTAGTTGCTGCTTGTTTGTGAGCCCCACTGCCTTCAGTTTT
>VUQS01002430.1:0-11552 GCA_015108495.1 Heterochromis multidens | reverse complement strand
AATCAAGATCTCAGACAATAATGCTCATGTTTTCTACAACAACAACGAAAAAAAGGCATGATAATGCTTTATGAAAGCAGAGGAGCATTTACAAACAAAGAAAGCAAAAACACAGGGGAAAGGAAAGGAAAACTAAATCAGATTTCAGACTGTGACACTATCAACTACTCATTTATGATCTCTAACCACTAATTACTTAATCCTAACCTTTATCTGAGCTTAAACCTGAACCTTAATGGACTTATAAGACATAGTTGCGCTTTGTCCTCAGAAGAGCGGCAAGTCCCGACAGTGTGAGTGCGTACAACAGCTCTACGTCCCCACAACACGGGTAATCCAAGCAAACACACACACAGGCACCGTGATGTCACTGAAGGGGAGTTAGCGGCGAGTCTGTCCGTTGGACGTCTGGACGGACACAGACTCAAACCAGCGGCCAACGCTGATTCATCCTCCGCTCTTTAAACTGGACTCTCATTAATAATTTAATAAACCATGGCGCTTAAATGGGCTGTGTTGAGTGAGCCTCAGGTCCAATGTTGGTAATTTAACCATGGTAACTAAAAGGAAGCGGACAGCGGCGACGACATAAAGTTAGTTGACAAACCGCTCTGCGGCGGATGTTAACGGAAGAATGGACGGAGTGAAAACTGGCCCTCAGCAGGACTGAACCACCCGCCCGGGTCTCCTCTGGCTCCATGTCACCCTCATCTCCGTGCCAGATGACCCAGCGGGGCGATGGCGGCTACAAGCCGGCGCCAGTGTCCCCTGCTCCGCCTGTTCCCCCGCGGAGGGTCCGGAGCCGGGATAGGGGCTCCGGCAGGACGCGGCGGTCCGCGGCAGGGTCAGCGGGAGCCGGAGCAGCGGAGAAGCGGGTGAAGTGCGTCCTAGTGGGGGACGGGGCTGTGGGGAAAACCAGCCTGGTGGTCAGCTACACCACCAACGGCTATCCCACTGAGTACGTCCCGACCGCGTTTGACAACTTCTCAGGTAAAAAGATGAGAAACTAATTAACTGTTTATCAACAAGTTTTCAGTTAAGGTCCAGGAAATTAATTGATCCATATTTCAGTGCAACAAATGTCAGAAATTATGTGTATTTTAGGCTTTAATGATCATATTTCACATAATCACAGTTTTGCCTGTTTGAAGCTGTCTCCAGGACCTGAGTGATGTGTTTACTTGACTTATTAATTGACTAAAATACAGTTTTGGATATTATTTTTTTTATCATACTGAGTTTGTTGCCAGTTTGTATTATGCAAAATATGTCAGTTGATTGCTACAGTAAACCTCACATGGGCGATACTGACCTAATGATGATGATGATTGTGTGTGTGTGTGTGTGTGTGTGTGTGTGTGTGCAGCGGTGGTATCAGTGGATGGACAGCCAGTCAAACTACAACTCTGTGACACAGCTGGACAGGTCAGTGATCTCTGTACAAACACACACACACACACACACACACACACACACAGAAGGAGAGAGCAACATTTCCTGTTGTTGTTTTATTCATGTTGGACACAATGCTTCTCACAAGGAAATGATTTTTTCTTTCTTTCTTTCTTTCTTGCCAGTCTAAGTAGCATCCAGTAACACAAATGCTTTTTCTTTTTTGCCTAAGCTACAAAGGAAATGGGAGGGAAGAGGGATATAAGACATGCTGAAAAGGCAGAGTTGAAACAGGATAATGCATGTCCTAGTCACTAGGCTAAAGGGATCACATCTAGACAGGTTAAAACATAAAGTTCATAAGGTCCTAAACTGCAGGGGTGTTTCATAGATAACAGGAACGTAGATTAGGACTAGTCATAGACCAAAAATAAATCAGTGTTTTGTGTGTCTGGTAGGTCTTTCCTTGGAATAACTCTCTGGCACACAGGAAGTGATGTAATTATGTCTACATTTGCAGCAGCAGATGTTTGTTTGAAGATAGTGGAAGATCTATATCACTGTGATGAGCTGCAACTAGTTAGACATGATCGAACAGTGGCTATAAGCTGATAGAAATAAAACAAATATTAGCAAAAATCACCACATATGCATCATGCACATAAAAAACATTATTATTATTCAGTTCAATTCAGCTGTAACTCAGATACAATATCAGATGATGCCCTATGAGCAAGTATTTGGTGACTGTGGGGAGAAAGAACTCCCTTTTAACAGGAAGCGACCTCCAGCAGAAGCAGGCTCGGGGAGGGGCAGCCATCGGGCCAAACCAGATGAAGAGAGAATAGAGCCAACCGAGAAAATGGAGCTTTAAAAGAAGTGGCAACTGTAGTATTTTAAACCAAAACGTGATCTTTTTCTATACCTTACCAAGTAGTTTCTAATGAGTATTAATAACATATTTTCAATCAATTACATATTAAAAACTATACAAATGAAATGTGAAATATCCGTCATGTGTATGACTCAAAGTGCGGTCTTTGGTGTGAACGGTAAAATGATTCACTTCACCACCAATCCTTTCAGACTCTAAATGTGGACTTTTTTGTACTTTAAAAATGGAAAATAGTCATTTCATGTAAGTGGACACAAATCACTACATATGAGACCAGAGAGATAAAAAATCGTGTTCACAGACAAACCAAAAACCTGGAAAATTAGAGGTTGTAACTGTTTCATAAACTGCTGTATGACTGTTACAAAAAATTCATCAGAGAGAAGAATGAAAGTGCTCTGTTCATGGAAAGTCCCCCAGCAGCCTGACCCTATAGCAGCATAACTAAGGGATGCTTCAGCGTCTAGCCGTAACATAAGCTTTGTCAAAAATGAAAGTTTGAAGCTAAATCAAACTTTAGAGAGGGTGTTTATCTCCTAAACCCAAACTGGGAGCTGGTTCAACAGAAGAGGGGCCTGATAGCTGAAGGCTCTGCCTTCTATTCTACTTCTGGAAACTCTGCACTCTGAGAGCAAATCACTATTGGGATATTATGGTAGATTATCACTATAATGATCAGCTGCCCTCAAAAACAGTGAAACATTGAATGGGAGAGGAAAAAAACAGTTGGAGATCAAGGGAAACAGAAAGACAGGGAGGAGCAGAACTAGATGAAACACAAAGAATCAGATAAAAAGAGGCTGCCTTTAATGCACCACTCATTTTTTTTTTTAAAGTTCTTCCTGAAATATTACCATCAAAGCAGCCCTCTTTTCCTTCTTTCTTCTTTCTTATTTGCAGTTTTACTGGAACACACAGGACTCAACTGTTATTTTAGATCTTTATAAGTCAAATGCCCTGAAAACAGTGGTTCTCAATCTTTTTCTGATATGTCCTACTTCAGAAGCAGAAATAAAGTTCTCACTCTACACCCCACCAATTTTTATCAATCATTAACAACAAAAAGGGCTCCCAGTTGAATTTTAATAAAATGGGGGTTGGCATAATAGCTTAAGTATACAATTTTCTTCCTACAAAAAAAGATTCAACTTAATGTCACTCCTAACCTTCCACACCCCACCTGCATGGATATATTCCCCCACCTGTGGGGTCCGCCTTTTAGTTTAAGAACCACTGCCTTAAAGCAGAGTTGTGCTGTGATGAATCACAGTATCTCTGTGTGAACACTCTCGATCTCTCCCGACCTTTCCAGGATGAGTTTGACAAGCTGCGCCCTCTGTGTTACACCAGTGCAGATGTGTTCCTGCTGTGCTTCAGTGTCGTCAGTCCCGCCTCATTTCAAAACGTTCCTGAGAAGTGGGTACCAGAGATTCGGAAACACGCCCCCTTCGCTCCGCTGGTCCTCGTTGGGACGCAGTGTGACCTCAGAGAGGACGTCAAGGTGTTGATTTTTATCGTGTACATAAATCATGATTTGTCTAATTCTAATGCCTGTTTCTGTTTCTGATAAATTCTTATCATCATGTAAACAAATGACACCATCCACAAACTAAATGGAAACCTCATTATAGTCACAGCACAGCTTAGTTGTACACTATCTAATAATAAACATCATGAAGTTCATAATGTTCAGCTGCTGTTGATTCTGATGCAGAGAAATATTTATTCACCTTTATGGTAATTTTGGCAGCTTTAGTTATACTACTGTCAAGATTTATACATTTTTCTCCGCTCCATTTAAATCAGTGGGGGTAGACTAAATATTAGAAACACTTTGCTGAATAGCACAACATTGTTCAGCAGCACCACAAACTGGAGTCCAAGTCTCTGTGCTGTCTGGGTGTTTTTGCGACCACAGAGAAGTGTTGTTGCAGTGTCACAAGTTGGTAATGTTGCAACTTACCAAATTATGACCAACTGCAATGTTGGCATTTCATAATGTGTTTGTAGGGATATGCACATGGACATATGCTGTATAACAGTGCTTTATTTTCTTTTCTCAGGGGCTGCAGCTGTTTTAATTATAAAACCTTTTCATGCTACTTACCAAATGCACAAAAACATTTTGTAATTGTTACTGATGCTAAAACCTGTACAGATGCATCTTTCTTGTCTTCTTGACTAATTGGGTGGGATGGGGGTGCCGAGGTCAGCACTGTCGCCTCACAGCAAGCAGGTTTCTGCAGATGTGTTCCTGCTGTGCTTCAGTGCCGTCAGATTCTAAGCTTCCCCCAACAGTCAGAAGATATGCATTAGGTTACCTGGTGATCCTAAAACTGACCAAGGATGTGATTTACCCATAATGAATGCATGAAGTAAATGTGGGCTGTAGTCTAAAGCACTTGGACTGATCAGTATAAATGTCAGTCCATTTCCAATAACAATAAACGTAATTTAAATAGCACTTTAAACCTTTGACAGACAGGCAAAAGCAGAAGACTCTTGCCAAACATTGAGGTCATACAGAAAACATACAAAAAACAGACAGGAGGATTAAAAATATGAAGTGAAAGACTAAAAGCAGGCAACACAGATGAAAGACAATAACCAGAGGGTAAAAGATCACATGCAAGTCTATAAAAATATGTTTTAAAAAGTTGTTTTAAATGCTTAAAAGAAGCTTCCTGATTCTGCGAGCCTGATCTCCTCAGGCAGGTTGTTCCAAAGCCGAGGGGCGCTGATGCAAACATACAGTCACCCTCTTGACTTTGAAACAGCCAGGAGGGCCACATCTGAGGATCTAACACTGTGGCTCTTATGAGGTCAATATTTCTGCTATATAAAGAGATATAGCTCGAAGCCAGACACAGATAGGCTTTCAAGGGCTCATTAAAAATCAATTCTAAAACAAATATTGGGGTGATGTGATGCTATCTGCTAAAACCAGTAATAATATTTATTTCATATTTTTGTAACTTTCTTTAGGTTCTCATTGATCTGGCTAAGTACCGTGAAAGACCTGTGGACCCAGTGGACGCCCAGGACTGTGCGATGGAGATTGGAGCTGTGGCCTACCTGGAGTGCTCCTCGCTGACCCAAAAAAATCTCAAAGAAGTGTTTGACACAGCCATACTGGCCAGCCTGCAGAACTATAGCTCCCATAAGCACCCAAGGGGGAAAATGAAACGCAGAAAAAAGCAAAGACAGACACCGGACAAGATGAAAAGCCTGTCAAAGTCGTGGTGGAGAAGGTACTGCTGTGTGGCTTAGAGCAGACTTCATTCTGGTCTGGATTCAGCTGGGGTTTGGTTGACATGCACAGAAAGTTGGTTTTCTCTTTAAAAGGGAGCCGGATACAGGATCTCTCCTGGACTGTGGTTAGGAAGTGTCACAGATGTAAAATATTTTTTTTAGCTCCTATTGTGGATGAGATTTACTACTGAACCTCCCCGCAGGAGAAGGTGCTTCTGTGTCTCCTGGAATTAAACTGGCATGAACCAGTTCTATTATGGGACTAGCAGAAGATGTGATAATATTGTTCAGGATTAGACTGGTACAGATTTGAACAGGAACTTGGAACTGTGTTTTCTCTGGAGTTAAATTCAACCTATAATGGATTTATGCAGCCTGGTTTCGTACCCTGGAGGGGAACTGGACTGTCTGCAGAATATAATTGTTATTATTGGTGGCTTAAATACTCTGTATCCAATCTTAGTCATTTTTCTAACTTGCTTCTAAATTTAGTCTGGTTTCAGATGCCCATGATTAGAAAGAACTGCTGACTGAAATAGACCAGACCAGACCAAACGTTGTCATTTTGGATTTTCTGACCCAGACAATGATCAGTGGATATAATTATAGTCAGAACATGTCCAACCCTCAGTTAATTTTAGAGCTGCTTTTTATAACTGGGGCCATTGTTATTCATAATGAAAAAAATTACTTTATTAAGTTGTTAAGTATTTCCTGGTCACATATATGTTTTGTCTATAACCTGGATCAGGGTTTCCCCTTATATTGTAGTGTTGATCTGGGCAATTATGCTGTTAGATCTGGCGTGCAGCTGAGCGTGGTTTTCTGCATGTCCTGACAGCAAAAGGTTTGGTGAGGCTTCAGCTTTGGATAGGCTCAAATCATATCTTTCTCCATGCTAGCTTTGATCAAAAGTGAGATTCCCAAGAATAGCTGATAATGAAAAAAAAAAGAAAAATCACAGTATGTTAATAAGCAGATCATCAGTAAGTGATGCTGAGCAATAAAACATGCAGGGACTGTCTGAATATCCACTGCTCTGTAACAGGAAGTTGTGTCTTTATTCAAGAAGATACGACGTGTATCCAGGACTCAGTGACCCACTTTGGGTTTCTACTGAAACTGTAGTAGCTGTGGTATTTTATCATCTTCATCTAGCCCCCATTATTACTGAAAGACTGAACAGTCTGTGAAAATAGAGTGGTACCAATGTGGTGTGGTTAAATATAAATCTCTGTACTGCACTGGTGACTGGTGCTTGACCTTAATCGGGCAGGAGGACATTTTGTAATTCATGATCACATTGTTCCACAAACGAGAACGTTGCTCAGTGCAGTAGCCAAGTGACTCTTTTCACATGGAAATGAAGAATTCAATTTAAAACTGAGACATTTGAATCTAAATCGTCTACAGGCACAAGCTGCAAGGCAGGCAAAAAACAGCAGATTAATTTCAGATATATATTCTGCTTGATGTGGGTTTGATTTATCTTTGCAGACACTTAAACAGCCTTAAGTACGAGCACTTAACGTAATTAAACCAAAACAATTTAAAACTACCTGAAGATGAGATTACCTTTTCTTTTCAATGCAATTAAGACTGTGAAGTTTGAATTTTGTACTAGCAAAGTTAACCATTCTTACTGCTTTACCACGGAGGCGTCCACTGTTATAGCCTACGCTGTGTTTACTGCTTTTTATGTTAGTGCTTGCAGCCTGTCCTCTCTCATATAGATGAAGCTTTATGTGTTGTAAAGCAGAAATAAAAACAAAAGTGAAGATGGAAAACATGTGGCTGTCGCACACTCAGCTGCCACACCTTCCCTTGTACACTGTAGTTAAACCGAGAGCACAGCCCAGCAGTATCTGTTTTATTTCTCTTCAGTGCCTCCATCTGAAGGGCTCATTGTATTAGAGTCATTGCAGCAGATAGGAAAGGGTGCAATGTTTGTTATGCCAATTAAAACATATTTATTCATAGAGCTCAGATATGAACACAAGAAACAGTGTCACAGCTGCATATTTTTTATTTTTGAATTTTATCTCAATTCCAAGTCAAATGTCAAAATTGATTAGACAAAGATAAAACTAAGAAGTTAAAACTCTTGTATTATAAAGAACAACTTTATAATTTGACTGACACATTTGGGCTTGTGGCCTTCATCAGAGTCTTCATAAAACATATTACAGAGAAGATTTTAAATAGCATATAATGTAAAAATATATATAATAGCCAATTATGTATGTCCATCATATATATCCACCAATGTGGCCCCCATAAGGATGGCCTGGGCAAATGTTTTAAAGTTAAGGGTCTTATTAAAAATATGATTTAATAATTCATATTTTTCTGCTTATATTGTTAGTGATTTTAATTACATTTTTTAAATGTATGAAGTTACAGTGACACCAGAGCCACGGAAGCTGTAACTGACAGGTATTTTGCCCTTTAAGTGTGGGGTGAAAAGCCTATATATTTAGCAAAAATAATCATTTTCCCCCCCAAGAGCTACATTGCATCACATTTTCTAGTCTGTGGTTCTTCAGTTCTCTACTGGTGTGAAATGGAGTGTGTCATTTTGTGCCTGAGAAGTTAAATTCATTTTAATTCTGAAACTTTGGTAAATAAGAAATGTTTGATTTAAGTTAAAATGTCTTGTGCTCATTTTCAGCTTCATATTTACTCTTGGATAGCTAGGATTTGCATGATTCACAGTTCAAAATAATCCTTATGTTTCTTATACCGGGCCCTGGTTCAGCCCCTCAGTTCACCTTCTGTCTGAAACAAGCTGTTTTAGGTCCTGTCAACTTTTTCTGATTGGATGCCTCTTGTAAACAGAAGGTCTGAACAGGTGGGCAGATGGGTGGAGCTTTTGTGCTCAAAAGACCATATTAAGGTCATCCCCGTTCAGTGACATAAATATCCAAGAGCAGAAAAAACTGTCTCAGGCTTTTGGCTTACAGGGATTACAGACCTCATTATTTGAAACTTTGGCAATGTTTAATATGAGCAACCATGAGTATAACAATGCATGTATGACAAAGTAAGGAAAAGCAAAAGAGATCAGCTTTAAAAAAACAAATCTGAGAACTTAATCCAGACTGCGTGGTTATGTTGAGTTTGAAGACAGGGTGTTAGTGGAGCTGCTTGGTAGTTTTCTGCTGAAGATGTTACAGTGGTGAGTGAATGGTTTCACTGTTTCACGGTGTTTTAGTCTTGATAGCAAACACATTGTTTCTTGCAGTGGAAAAGGCATAATAGGTTACTTGTCTTGCTGTTTGTGTGCAGTCTTGGCTGATGGTGGAGTAAAGTAGGCTAAAGGTCACTCAGAGACTTTATCATAGCTTGTGTTTCACTTCGTCAAGTTTTACCAACTTGAAAATTTGTGGAAAGCAGTACGTTTGCTCATTGTAGTCTTTTAGTAAACATTAATTTGTTAAGTTATTCCTGCTGAAATACATTAAATCAGCATATTCTTACATGTGTCTGAGATGGATTTCAGGATAAATCCTTCTTGTTGTGCTTGTTCTCTCCTCTATAACACCTGATAAATTAAAATGTTGTGACTCCATAAAGCAGTCACATTTTTCTGAATAGCAGCCACTCTGGTCATGACTGATTGATTTATGGGATATTATATGCCAAACTACTGTCACAGGACACAACTTTTACTATGTAAGATTATGACTGTGTTATCAAAAAACAGCATAGACTAAGTTTTACTTCTTTTAGCTGCTTTTCAGGTGATTGATCCACAGCAGCGTGCACGCTGCACTGTATGATGGGTGAAAGGCTTTGCAATGTAGAACAGATCGGTCTCTGGAAGTGAACAGTTGTGTTTTAATAAGTCAGAGAAGAGACATGATGTGCTGGTATTTTTCTGAAGCTAAGACAGAAATGTTCTGTTTGGAATAGGTTCAAAGTCAGGAGGTTTATTGCTATTATTGAGCTATAAGTTGTCAAGTCTGTGGCTAACTTTTTAGCTATTGTGGTAAATTTGGTGCTGGAACTGGCTTCCAAAGTGGCAAAAGTGACCTAATTACCCCTACTGAGGGCACTTCTCAATAAGAAACCTAACTACAAGTAGGCCAGTGTGTAGTGCTGCTTGATAGAAAATTAAAATCATCCAATAAGAAAAAAGTTTGAGTCAGACCACAGAAAGAAATGATCCTTTGTTTACTTTAGCAACTCGCTTCATGCACATTTAGACCTCAGTGGGCACCAAATACCCATGTTGACCTAATTCCTGATTGCACAAGACTGCCCCACATGGTCCTTTGAGTTTAAACAAAAGTACTGCCAACAGAATGTCTCATTTTTGAGATTTGATTGTTTTACTGAGGTTGATACCCCCTAGAGCACACCTGAGCTCACTCACATGAGACACCAGCTGAGAGCTTCTCTTAGGAAACCAGTCCACTGAGCCTGTGTGAAGCGCCAGTGTTTTCATTTTTTCTGCATATAAAAACACTGCTGCAATTCTGTGTTTAACTGAGGGCTCTGGTCTGTGTTTGATATGTTTGTACAGACGTTTTATACCCTGAGAAATAAAGAATATTTGGTATAAAAATATGTTGTGTTTGAATGCTTAGTGGCGGACTGGGAATGTGTGGGTATTTAAACTCTGGCATGTATGCAACCCCAATTAACTGCCACAGGCTGTAAACAAGACTATACAGTAGTTTCATTTTAAGGTGTATCCATGTTTGATATGGGGGTAACATTGCAGTGTTTAGCACCATCGCTTCAGAGCAGAAGGTTTTGGGTTTGAACATCCTGGTGTGACAAGCACCAAGGAAGAGGACGCAACAAAACAGAAAGTCCAAAATGCAAAATTTTAATCCAGAAACAGAGGTCATGCAAAGACGATCAGACAGTGTGCTATAAAATTCAAATGAGGGGCATGCAAAAGGCAAAGTCCACAAAACAGCCCAGAGATCAAGAAAATAACTATGAGCACAAAGGAAAAGCTATCAAAAAGACATGAGGAACCCTAGGGATACTGGAAAGCTTGACTGTAAGCAGACAGTACAATCTGGCAGGTAAGAAGAACAGTTCAGGTATATAAATACACTGAGGACACTGATGGCTAACTGGAAACAGGTGTGAAGGACCACACAGATGACACTACGCAGGATGGGGCATACAAACTAACAAAGACAGGAAATAAAACTGACAACAGTGTAAACAGACTAGGAATTCCAAAATAAAACAGGACATGGCTTATTATTGCCTTCTTTGGTTTCCTCTCAGAGTTCAAAGACATGCTTTTTAGGTTAAATGGTGATTCCAAACTGTCTGTAGGTGTGGAGGTGAGAGTATGTGGTGGTCAGTCTCTTTGTGTTAACCCAAATGATGGACTGGCACCCTCCCACCCTCGCTTTATGCCAGCTGGGATAGATGCCAGCCTCCCTGTGACCCTAAGTTGAATAAGCGGTCAAAAAAACAGGCCAGCAGTGTCAAACATGCATCTACTCAAACCCACTGGATGGCTTTGCCACTGAAGTTGTTAATATCTTTGGTATTTCAATAAAATGCACTGTGACTCCTGGTGAGCACTAGTATAGGTGTGCAAAATGCAAGTTAAGTTAAAAGTATTTCTAGATTTTGACATTTTTTAAAATCATAAATAGTGTAATAACAAAGTTTAGTTCCAAAACCTGTTCAAAGGAAGCTTTTGTGCTTTTGTAGATTGCTAAGATTGCTAAGCTTTTGCGCTTAGCAATGTTTCCAGGCTCTGGTTGGCTAGGTAGTCCTCTAATGTATGTTTTTTTTTTTTTTTACTAGTCTGGCTCATATGAGATCAAATTGGGCTTTATGTGTAAATAGGCAGACCCTCAACTACTTTGTTAGAAAGTGACAGTTCCTGGGTTCCAGTTGATTAACATGTTTGTTCATGTTGTTTTGGCTGAAGTTCTGTTTCAGCTTGCTTTGTGATGCGACACAGCTGATGAACATCAGGATAGGGAGATGAGAGATGTGAGCAACGTCTGAAGGCATAAAGACCAAACAC
>VUQS01002427.1:0-13360 GCA_015108495.1 Heterochromis multidens | reverse complement strand
GCTGGGTCTGAAGTGCACTGGGATGTCGTGCTTGGAGAAAATTCTCCTGAGTTTCTCTGACAAACCTGCTACATAAGGGAATGACTATGTTGTTCCATTTGTTATCCTGTTTCTCCCTAGTTGGTGTCTGACATCGCATCTTCGCTGATTTGATGAAGGCCCAGTTGCGTGTTCCTTTTCTTTCCCTTCTGCCTTAGAGGGAACATTTTCTGCTCGGTGTTGCAGGGTCCTGATCACCCCAAGTTTGTGTTCCAGAGGGTGGTGGGAATCCGGTAAACTTCAATGTTGAGGCTTCCATCCTTCTCAGTGTGCACAGCACAGTCCAGAAACGGCAAACTATTATCCTTTGGATCTTCCCTGGTAAACTTTATGTTTTTATCCACTGAATTGATGTGAACAGAGAAGGCTTCTACTTCTTGGGTTTTGATTTTGACCAGGTGTCATCAACATCAACACTGGTACAGTGGCCCCTAGCCACTGTACCAGTGGCTAGGGGCTAACCCTTTGAAAGAGCCAAGAGCTTTACTTTCCTCTTCCTCCATGTAAAGGTTGGCTACAACGGGTGACACTGGGGAGCCCATGGCACATCCATGCTTTTGTCTGTAGAAACTCTCTTTGTATTTAAAGTATGTGGTGGTAAGGTAACAGTGTGCAAATCTGATCAGGGGTGAAGCTGGTTCTGTCGTGTAAGGAGCTGTCTTGCTGTAGTCGGTTCCTGACAGTCTCCACTGCCTCGGCCTACTGCCTGTAGGAATATAAGTGAAAAGTGAGACCACATCACAGGACACTATGGATTCATCTGGATTCAGTGTGAGTTGGCGGACCTTGTCGGTGAAGTCAGTAGAGTTTTTGATGTGATGGGGTGTCTGTGTAGGTTCTCAGTCATGGGGTGTGATGGGTGAGTTCCCCACAGGCGGAGCTAAGATGGTGGTGAGGTGTTTGGTTTTAGAACTGAAGAAGCCTTTTGGATGAAAGGTGAAACGTCTTCAAACAACGTAAAGAAATCCAGTTGCCTTCTTTCAAATTCTTAGACCATTCCTAGACTACTGACCCCTCAGAGATAAATGAAAACTTTAGAGAGTTTTATAAACTATTATATAAATCAGAATATAGAGGAAATAAAGAAGCCTGGAATACATTTCTCAACCGGAAACAATTCCGGATAAATCAACACTTGATAGCCCAATAACATTAAATGACCTGTTAGAAGCCATAGGAGACATGAATAGTGGCAAAACACCCAGACCGGATGGACTGCCAGTAGAATTTTATAAAGTATTTAAAAACAAGTTAGTACAACCACTTCTCAATATGTATGAAGAATCGTATAAGCTGGGAACACTCTCAGACTCGCTGAGATTAGCTACAATAACCCTTATACTAAAACCAAATAAACCCCCAGTTGAATGCTCCTCCTATAGGGGATCAGTCTCATGGGATGTGACACAAAGATATTATTTAAGGCACTCTCTAGGAGACTAGACAAATACATACCCAGATTAATAATTGATGATCAACAAAGTTTTGTTTAAAAATAGACAGGGCTATCATCATATCAGACGAGTTCTAACTATATTATATGAAAAACATAATACAAAAGAAACAGCAATTCTAGCACTAGGGGCATGCCAGGCATTTGACAGAATAGAGTGGAATTACCTATTGGAATTGCTTCCATGATATGGATTAAGTAAAACATTCCTGCAATGGATCCCACTATTATACACAAATCCTACTGCACAAATCCTAACTAATGATAACATTTCAAAACCCTTTTAGTCTGCAACTTTCACCAGACAGGGTTGTCCACTGTCGCCACTACTTTTCACATTAGCAATAGAGACTTTGGCTCTAGCGATGAGAGCGCGTACTGGAATATCAGGTATCAGAATTGGAGGAAGAGATCATCTCATTTCTTTATTGACAGATAATATCATATTTTTCCTGACAGATTTAAAATGTAGTATTCCCAATCTGGTGAGGTTAATAGAAGACTTTGAAGAGTTTTCTGGATATAAAATTAATAACTATAAATAAGTATTAATGTTTCTCAATGAGGAAGAGAGGAACAATCCCACTTTAAAACTCAATTTACAACAACTACTGAAAGTTTTAGATACTTGGGCATTAAAATTACTCCAGAACTCAATAAAATGATTCCAGCAAATTATGATCTCCTGGTAGACGAAGTCATGGAAACATTAAATTGATGGTCTAATTTACCTATATCTATGATGGGATGAATAAAGATTATAAAAATAATAATCTTACCTAAATTTGTGTACTATTTCCAGACACTTCCACTGCCACTGTCAGCTTTGCTTTATGACAAATTAAACAATACAATCTTAGTGTGGCATGCTGCACACAAACACGTGGGGGACTCTCCAACACTTTCTCAGTTCACCCCTATTTTGGGTAATAAACAGTTCACACCTGGTTAAAAAGACGGAGGGTTTAGATCATGAAATGTGAAGGGCATCCAGAAAGTTAAAAATCTGTACATGGACAGAGTGTTACTTACCTTTGATCAATTATGTGAAAAATATCAAATTCCTCAAAAACATTTCTTTAAATATTTACAGTTAAAAAATTACTTGTTATCCAGATCCAGACAGATTATGCATAGAAGAAGTCTCTCTTGGACATTCGGAGGGGAAAGGCCTACTTTCTATATATTATATTTTACTAATGTCTACTTCAAAAAACTCAGCAATGAACAAGTTAAATACCTGGAGAAACGACGTACAAGAAGACCTAGATGAAACAGACTGGAATGAAGCTCGTTTAAAGGCACAAAAATAATAATAAACGGTTTTTCAAAGATTCTGGAATGATGTCATCACATGTCTGTCAGAGGTGTTCAATATCGATATCCCTCTCAATGTTAAACTGTGTGTGCTGGAAATTTACCCAATGGGCTTCACACAAACACAGAAACAGACTAAGCTACTGGACTTTGGACTTCTACAAGCTAGGAGAGCTATTGCACTATGTTGGAAGAGTATAGATGCTCCCTCTATGAAACAGTGGGTAAAGGAACTTTCAGTATGTATTGGTCTGGAAAGACTAACATGCGTTGCTCAAGGAAAATGGAAGGAGTTTGTGTACCTTTGGGAACCAAATATGAGCATTATAGAAGCTAGAAAGTAGACCTCATCTTTAAAAATGTGGGATCATTTTTAATTCTATTTTAAAATATTGCATTTCATTGATACATAATTTGTGCAAGTTTAATGGGTGTATGTATGAGAGTGTGTGTGTCTGAATGAGTTTCGGTTGATTTAGGACCTATGTTACTGTGGTCCAATTGTTCATTTGAATTGTTTTATAAGGTCATGACAAGCAAAAGTCAATAAAAATATTGGAGAAAAAAGTTTTACAACCTCCTCCAGAGTAAATGGACACCAGCTGAGGTAAACAGCGGACTGACAGCCTATGCTCACTAAAGATGAACGGCGGCAATCTGCAATCTACTGACATAGCGGTGATATTTTACACACTAACTTTAAAGGGTTTGATATATGGCAATATTATAGAGTTACACAAGATTCTCTGTCATATTAAGCTCTGGGAAGTTTCCTGGCTGTGAATCCAACATTTGATGATGTCTGAGCCACTTATTGATCACTTTTGCCTTGTGACATGGTGCTCCATCACGCTGGAAAATGCACACTGTGACCAAATTGCTCCTGGATTGCTGGACGAAGTTGTGCCACTGTGAAAACTTTTGACCATGACTGTATGAATGTTTTATAACTATATGAATAATATGACACTTTAAAAAAACAAAGAGCTTAGCAACATTTAAAGGCAGCCCTACACCGTTAAAAAGGATCTATGAACACAAAATGTTGAATAAATGAAAGCAAGTAATAAAACAGAAAGTCAATTATCAAATAATTTCTGAACACAGACCCTGACATAAAATAAATTGGAGTTTTGGAGCTGAAGTCTAAGGCTTTTATCAAAAGATACATTTTTAAAATTTTATATATCCACACTGCGCCTGCAGCTCTGTGAGCTCTCCTCAATATAGCCTCCAAAAAAACTATAAATACTTGATGCTATGGAAGAAATCCTTTTGTTTCTACATTGTTATCAGATTTTCAGTTTGGATGAAATTAAAAAAATATAATAATAATAAAAAAACGATGAACAAGAGTCAAAGTCAGAGAATTTTTTCAGTTTATGTATTTTAAACTTTGCTAAACTGAGGTTGTAGAAAGTGGGTTTAACTACACTATTGTCCATTTCTTTATATTTTGCTTCTAAGGAGCCAGACGTTCTTGTAATTTTTTAAAGTGGTCTTAAGCAGGAGTTCTCCAGGCTTTCTGAAGGTCATTCAAAGTTTTTCTTTGGACATTGGCTGCTTTTCATTTTCAGTCCAGTCCTTAAAACTGACCATTTTCAGAGGAATTCATAGGTCACTTAACACTAATCTATGGATCAATCAAGCATAAAAAATGCACCTAACTCAAGGGATGATTTTTTTTCCTAACTCAAGGGTTTTTTAAAAAAAAAAAAAATAGTATCTTTAAAATATTGTAAAAACCTTTAAGCCACCATTAAAATGAGAGATCTTATTATTTGCTGATCTGATAGCAAATTGTAAGCAAATGTAAAAGGAAGGAGACGCATATCAACGTACCCCCCCCCACCTCCCTCCAAAAAAACCCAAACCCAAACCTATTAATAAGTGATGCTTTAAATGGATTCTTTTGTCTTTACATTGTTGTCAGACTCTTTGGTTTGGCTCTGAAAAAATAAAACTTTTTGTGGAAAAAAACTAAATTGGAAAAAGAAGGGGGAATATTTGCAAGAGTCCTTTAACCATTTGAGATCAAATAAATAAATAAATAAACAAACAAACGAGGGGAGGGAAAGTATGGAGAGAGTGAGGAAGAGAGAGACAGGACGAGAGCGAGAGCAAGAGAGAGATAGGCGTGCTGTGCGTTGGCAGTATAAAACCTGGAGTCAGACTTGAGCAGCTCTGAACTTGTGAGGAGACGCTGAGAGCGGATGAAACTCCTGCTTTTGTGTTTTAATGTTCACTCTGAGGCTGAAACAGGCTGAGATCTGAAAAAATGACTCCAATATGACAGAAAATGAACGGTGGATGATGGAGAGGGCCCCCTCTGAGCCTTTTTATTTTAATTTGCTGGATATTTAAGTTGATAAAATTGTTTTTATTTAAAATATGCAGCGGGTGAAGTGAATAACATGAAGAGGAGGAGGCAGAAATGTGTTGGATAACTGCTGGGGATGGAGCCGCTTTTATTTGGAGACGAGAAACGCGCGCAGTGGATGAATATCTGAGGGGCTTCAGAGCGGTCTCCTTTGCGCTCAATGACAGGGGGGTCTGACTGGGGAAGGTGGAGGGATGGAGAATGCCAATCAGCTAAAACCGACGCCTGCCATCTACGGAGAGCTGTTGAACATCTCCACCAACGACACCCATGCCAATTTCACGGCGAAAGCGGAGCCCAAGGACACTAATGTGGCTTTCCAGGCGGGTCTCGCCGTGACCTTAGCGCTCATAACTTTGGCTACGACGCTTTCAAACGCGTTCGTCATCGCCACCATTTACCAGTCCCGAAAATTACACACGCCGGCAAACTTTCTGATCGCCTCCTTGGCGGTCACGGACCTCCTGGTGTCCATTTTGGTGATGCCCATCAGCGCGCTGTACACGGTGAGCCAGACGTGGACGCTGGGGCAGGTGGTCTGTGACATCTGGCTCTCCTCGGATATAACGTGCTGCACCGCGTCCATCCTCCACCTGTGCGTAATTGCGCTGGATCGCTACTGGGCTATCACGGATGCGGTGGAGTACTCCAAGAAGCGCACACCGGCGCGCGCAGCCGGGATGATCGCCACCGCCTGGGTGATCGCCATCTCCATCTCCCTGCCGCCTTTCTTCTGGCGCCAGGTGAAGGCGGAGGAGGTGACGAGCTGCAACGTGAACACCGACCACATTTTCTACACCATCTACTCCACCTTCGGCGCGTTCTACATCCCCACTCTCCTGCTCATCGCCCTGTACGGGAGGATTTACGTGGAAGCCCGAAAGCGCATCCTGAAACAGGCGCACAATAAGCCGGGGAAAAGACTCACCTCGGCGCACCTGATCACCAACTCCCCCGGCTCGGTGGCGTCCACCACGTCCCTGAACTACGGGACCAACGACTCATCCTCCTGTGACACTACCTCGTCCGCGAACGTGAGCCAAGTCAAAGTCACTGTGTCCGACGCGCTGCTGGAGAAGAAGCGGATCTCCGCCGCCAGGGAGAAGAAGGCGACCAAAACTTTGGGAATAATCCTCGGAGCCTACATCATATGCTGGCTCCCGTTTTTCATTTACACTCTTTTAGTGCCTCTGTGCGAGTCCTGCTTCCACCCGGAGTTATTTGACATTTTCACCTGGCTCGGTTACCTCAACTCCTTAATCAACCCCATCATTTACACCATGTCCAACGAGGACTTCAAGCAGGCTTTCCACAAACTAATACGGTTCAGATGCTTCAGGGCATGAAGGACCAGCCATAATTACCCCTTCAAGCTCCCATCTCATCTGTATAATACCAGGATTGAATCAAACCCACCATCTCACACACATATTTCACCCCCTCCAGGCTTCTCCTGTGGGTGCCATCACCAGAATCCAGATTGTTTATGATAATGTGGCTCCAGAATGAGCTTCTACCTGATAGGCGGTGCAGAGGACTGTGGAAATGCATTGACCTGCCTCCCAGGCCTGTGTGATGGAGCTGCTGCTCTTTCCCTAACCTGTGGGATTTTTTTATGATGATGTTGGTGCAGATGAGAAATACGAGTGGGTTAGGAGGTGGAAGGTGTGTGACTCGTTTGCAACTGATTATGTTGCTATAAAGACTTGGAGAAAGCCCATAGCCCCACACATGCAGGGGCCCCCCTGCCTGTACGTGCTGCACTCGGCTGCAGCCTACAGACTCCCTTTGCCATAAGAGTTTGACAGCCACCATCAGTTGGCTTGTAAGCACAAACAGCTTAAGACTAAGCTACCATGAGCCCGAAGGGCAAAAAATAAGATTTGTGTTTCATTTTCCTGTCAATAAGGGGAAATACTGGTGCCTACAACATGTTTAGTTCAGTTCTTCAGACGTGCCTGGCCCAAACGGAGGCAAAGGCATGATTTTAGTTTGAGAAAAAGATCTAAATTTGGTTTATTCTTGTGGCCAGTGTGTGTATTTCCTTTTCTTTTTCTTGCTGTGGCTGATGTTCACCTTAACCATGGCTCCAGAACTGAGTGTAAATGTACGAATCTGTATGCATCTGTGTGATTTTTACCTTAATTTGTCAAAAAGAGGCTGGATTTTGCTCGGTCACATGAGTATCATACTGTAAAATAGTGCTAATCTCAGAGAGAAGGACGAGCCGGTACTGTAAAACCCAACCTATCTACCAGATCTCTTGTTAAAGATGCATTCCTAAGTGTTAATGTTAGCTTTGATGTGCTGTCTCATATCAGACTAAAACAATTCAGATCTGAATCTAAAGGCTGCTAATGCAGATTCCCATCTCTTGGCATTTGTGTCTTCCACACCTGAAAAGTTGTGCAAATTTATTTATTTTTTAAAGCTGGAAAATGTCACGGCATTCTGATCAAAATCACATGTTAAATGTCAGGCTGTAACTGCTGCTGTCGATCCCTTAAAAGAACATTTCAAGGAGAAAAATCTTTAAAAAGCACATAAATCTGTTCGCTTGCAGCTTCTCAGAAAAAAAAGATGCAAAAATCATATTACTGATGGAAAAATGCCAGACATGGTCAGGGCTGTAGCATAGACGGTGAGCTTATGTGCTTGGTTTTAGGGCTGCTTGATTCTGGCTCTGTGGTGTAGTGGTTAACATGTTTGGCTAACGTGCAAGATCCCCGGTTTGGGACCAGGAGGAGACACAAACCCAGCCTCACAGTCACAGGCTAGTCTACTCCCCTGGATAAATGGGAGGTTTGCATCAGGAAGGACATCCACTGGCAAACAAGGGAACAGCTGAAAGTATCGCTCAAATTCGCTGGATTTTTTACCCTTTAACTTTAAATTCAACTGAATAAACTAAAAAAACTACATGAATTTGCCACCGTCCAGTCCAGGGTGAAGTGAATTTAGGCTTTTATGTAGGATAAAAGTAAAGGAAATACAAGACACACAAAACAAAAGATTTAGATGTAGATCTATAGATTTTATACAGTTTTAATAACAGTTAGAAGCCAAAATTGTCCCTAAAATTAAAATCCAATTAACTGCACAGTCCGAGGTATTGTTTCTTGGAGTTCATGTTCTATAGTTATACCCAGTTTACATGCTGGTTAGTTTCTAAGGCTTATTCTGCTCACTTTGGACCGTTTTTGAGCCCAACAACATGTGACATTAAAGTGATTTATGGTATTTTCCGGTATTTTAGACATAAAATTAAAATGAAATGTAATTTAAACATTAAATAAACATATAAAATGTAAAGTAAAACCTTAAAATAATAACATTTAATGACATAATAAAAAAAATAAAAGAATTGTTATTATTGGCTTCCTGCCGCAGGCCAAAGACATGCATGTTAGGTTAACTAGTGACTCTAAATTGGCTGTAGGTGTGAATGTGAGCATGAATGGTTGCCTGTTTCTATGATAGACTGGTGGCCTGTCCAGGTGTACCCTGCCTCTTCCCCACAGCTGGGATAGGCTCCACCCCTCCATGACCTTGAACTGAGGGGTTAAAAAAATGGATGGATTATTATTATTATTAATTTGGGTGCATTTGACTCTTAATTTGACCTCAAGTATTTGTAAAATTTTGGCTTTTGCCCTGAACATGTCACACTTTGATATAAAAAAACCTCGCAGGAACCGCATCCAGGTAATTTGTGGAAAATATTAAATGATTTTTGGCTTTCTGCCTGAGTTTTAAATGAAAAGATTACCACTCTCAAACAAAGCAATCCAAATATTTGTCATCACACTCATAAAACACTATCAGACAGACACTTTTATTTCTAACGTCCCTCTTACTAATCAAAATCAAACCTGAAACCAGTGTTATGCTAGTAGCGGTTAATGCAGCCCTGAGCAGAAGTCAGGAGCAGCTCCAGCACGGTGGCACATTAGGGCAACTCCAAAGAGTCTGAAATAACATATATAAATAGTTGGGGGACCAAGGTGAGTCTCTAATGTTGTTCCAACCTTGCAAAGTGAAGCGGTGTCACGTCTTCACACAGAAAAAAATCCCACAAATTTTCTAAATTTTCACTTAAAAAAATAACTCCCTTGCAGATGTACAGTTTTATAATCTGCAATTATAATCCTGCCACTTTTGTCTTTGAAAAAAAGGTTTTCTTTGAATTGTACCTTATAAATTCTGAGTTTTTAATTCTGTTTTTTCTTACCTTGAATGGTCCGTATACGTCCCTGCAGCTACAGAGATCTGGCAGATTTTTTTACTTGTCAAACTTTGGATTTTGATGTGGAGTCAGGAGGTAATAATCTTAGTTTAGCATGAACACTGAAAGCAAGGGGGAAACAGCTAGCATATCTCTGTTATTCAAATCTGTATGGAAACAAGATTCAAGGGGAATTTTGTGCTGGGATGTTCTGAGCTATTTCTAAGCAAACAGCTGCAAACAGATATATAATTATTATTTTTACATTTCAGTTTGTGCACAAATTAAACCAGAGGGACACGCAAGTTCTGAAGGTGATGGGAGATTGGTGGGCTAGCTGTAATCCCTTGGTTTATGCTTATTGCTAACATGCAAAAGTAAGAGTGGTGTTGATCTGTTAAGTCTCAGCTAGAAAGCTAAAAATATCAAAATATTAAACTATTCCTTCAAAAGTAAAAAGCTGAATTTGCCAGTCAATATAAAGGAGACCTATTCTGCTTCTGCCCAGTTCCAAATTTTTATTATGGGACTGAGCAAGAGTAGCTTTGCATGATTCACGGTTCAAAATAATCCTTATTAACCTCATACTGGGCCTTAAATCATCCTCTGTCTGAAAAAGGTTCCTGTCTCTTTAAGACCCTAAAGGCCCATTTTCTTTCTGATTGGTTAGCTTCCTGAAGCCAGCCGAGGGGTAGCCCCCAGTGGGTTTGAGGTGTACCACCTGCACACAACAAATAAGATATAAAAATTGGAGCTTTTGGTTCACAGGGATTATTTTTGATCACTTTTACAGCATTATTTGAAACTTTGGGCACGTTCAACGTGGACACTGAGCTCTATAACATCCTGAAAATAAGGAAGAGCAGAATAGGTCCCCTTTAAAGAGTAAAAACTCACTGAGCTGTCTCTGATGAATACTAAAATGGATGCAGAGTTTGTTTCACCATTAGAAACAGAGAAAGTGTTTATCCAAAGAAAACAGAAAATCCTGGTGTAGTTTTTCTCGGAGAGATCCCCGATCTCCCACCTTGTTCTGTAAACGAACAGCAGCAATTCTGGGAGTCAAACTGGACATACTGTAGTCATCCTGCTCAAATCCAGCTCTGTGACAAGTCGCCGCTTTGTGTACAGTATCGATCAGCTCAGTGTGAAACTCATCTGGTGGCTCTGTCAGTCCAATGGAAGTTGCATTTCATCCAGGTTAGCTTCTTGCTGTACAACGCTTCTGCACACATTGGCGATGCACTGTAACCGCTCTCTGCTCTGCAGGATGAAATCCAGCCCAGTCGGAGCACAAAAAGCACTGCTGCTGTTGTGAAAACTGAAAAAATATGAATAAAAAAGGTCTATGGCATCATGAGGTTATAACCGTTTACTCCCTTGTGTTCATTTATTCCCATTTTAACAATTCTGAGGCTCAAAAAAAGATGTCAAAAAGAGCGCTGACATTTCTTTTATCGCAGCCAGAATCTGCTGCGGTTTTCAGTCTGCTTGGAGAGGATAAAGCATTTCTCAGATGTGAGCTGATAGAGGTGCTGTGTGAAAACATTAATAGTTTGTAATTTAATTAATCAGCAGGGAAAAAAGTGGAAACTGTGAGGAAAATGTCTGCTGTGACTGTCTAATGAAACGCACGCCCTGCTTACTTTTTGCATTTTTTCATGCTTCCTATCTAAATCTATGCATCCTCCACCGTGAGGGGGATTATATGTTAATGCACCGAGCTCAGCATACATATAGCATAATAAGGGCTTTGTCACGCAACAGCAGTTAGGTGGCCATTGTGTTGTGAGTGTGTAGGTTTATTGCTGTTTTTTGCATTTTAAGTGATGTGCAGTGTTTTAAACGTCAGCAGTTTTTCAGTAATTTTCACAAACACCAAATGTACACTTTAAAAACCACAGAGTGATTAGAAATTTAGGTTCATACTGCAGTAAAAAATAACCCAAAAGTTACATAATATGTGGAGATTATTTTGGTGTGAGTTGCCCAGTTTTAGAGATAATGTCGAGATGCTGTTGAGATATTTGCCTCCTTTTGAATACAAGGTATAATCAAAAACTTGCAGGAATAAACCTTTAAAAATCAAAAGCCTTACCTGATTTAAATTTGGCTGAAGTCTCCTTCAAGGTCATCTTCTCGCGCACCTCTGAACTGTTTTGGTGCTACTGCTATCCACCCTCGGTGGAAGTCCTGTTATGTCACTTTGTACTTGTGCCTCTGCAATGGATGCTGGCTCTCCTCCAGTGTGTCTAAACAGTGATCCTTCGACTTGATTTACATTTTTTGGAAGTAGAAAACGTCACAGGGACTTAATCTGGTGTTTTCCCTCAGAAATCTCAGGACGTTATAGCAGAGGTCCACATTGACAGGCTCACTCTGGGGAATGAATTCATGGTGTACAACGTGATCACTGTTGGAAAAAATCATAAGCATCCTCCTGGTCTCCCTCCTCACCTAAAGTGCCACCTTCAGGCTTGGAAACTGTGGACTCTTTAGCTGAAAACTGTTAGGTTAAGGTGTGAGACCCAGCTCTCATTACCAGTGATGATTCTTCAAATTAAATTTGGGTCAGTTTAAAGCAAAGTTTTGTTGGTGGTGAAATCACAGAGTGAAAAGTGCAAGTGGTCAGAAAGGGACTTCCAAAGGGAGGTCTGAATATAGCAGCTCTGCTGGAAGCCGTCCAAAGATACCTGAGAAGATAACCTTGAATGGGAGATCAATTGAAATCATTTAAGGTTTTTGATTTTTATGGACTTGTTTTTAGAACTTTTTGATCACACTTTGTACCGCTCAAAGAATAAAAACACATATTTGAAAAACTCAGCAGCAATGCCTCTTTCCAGTAACCATGACCCAGCTGCTCAGAAGAAAATCCTTAAACCTTGTAAGCAGTTTCATAGAGGAACAATTTTCAAACTACACCTGCAAACCACAGTGCAGAAGCAAGTGTGGACCTCCATGTGAAGGGAGGCTTGTACTTATGACAGGGTGATGGGATGTAAACATGAATGGCATACCCACTCAGCTAGCTGCACACTTCTGCTGGGGCTGTTTTCAAGAGAGGGTACCCAGGAGGCACCCTGATTGGATGCCTGAGCCAACTCAGCTAGCTCCTTCAGATGTAATGGCCCATCGTCTCACCTCTGAGCTTCCTCCAACTGTCTGAGCTCCTTGCCTGATCTCTAAGGCTGAGCTCAGACACCCAACGGAGGAAAGTCATTTTGATTGCTCGTACCTTACTCTTTCACTCACTACCCAGATGTCATGACCAGAGATGAAGGTTGGAATGAAGATCGACTGGTAAATGGAAAGCTTGTTGACTTGTGACCAGCCGTCAGCTACACACCAATGTGCGACGTGAAATGCTTCCTTTGTAGATGCCCTTTTCAACGACATTTACACATACATGGTGCTTCAACGCTTAACAGTGGGCATGCCTGACTTTGGGGGGGTTGAGGGGTGTCTTTGTTGGTGTCATCATCATAGCGACAACAACCAGTCACTGACAAGGCTAACAGAGAGTCATTTGCGAACTTTGCTGATAGGGTGACTGAACCTCACGACCTCTCACTGCAGGATTACGTCTCATCTCAATGATCAAATTCTCCTTCTTTTTGATGTTTAGCGTCAGCCTGCACAGGCAACCACCTCAGGCTCCTGAGATCATTATATGATTTGACTAGCTAGCAGGAGCACTGGGGCATTACATGTCTGAAACCCTGATGTCTATACACTGGTCAAAACTGGGTGCAGCACATCAGCAAAAAAACATTTTAACTGCCTAAGTCTGCTAATTTTAAGTGTGAAATTGGTTAGCTCTGTAGGAAGATAAACGCCAAATTCCGGAAAAGTTGGGACGTTCTTTAAATTTGAACAAAATGAAAACCAAAGGACTTCCAAATCACATGAGCCAATATTTTATTCACAACAGAACATAGATAAC
>VUQS01002423.1:0-11388 GCA_015108495.1 Heterochromis multidens | reverse complement strand
TTTTTTTTTTTTTTTTTTGTTTTTTTTTTTATCTTTTTTTTTTTTTTTTTTTTTTTTGGTCCTTATCAGTTTTTATATTATTAATAAAGAACCTGACAAATGTTGTGACTTTATACCTTTTAATCTTTTCAGCTGATAGATTTATGTCCACTAATTAAGGTAGGCTACATCATTCATTGCTGTATGTGAACAAGGTCAACTGAGTTTCAGTGTTTTCCTGCTGGTATATTTACAGCTTACTTTCTCTTAATGCTGAAAGTGAGAAATAAAGTGTCCACTCTCTCTCTCTGCACCTGGAGAAGAAGTAACACTGTCCTCCTTCTAAAGAAAAGAAATGACTGTCTCTAGATACATTTATCTCAGCATCTTACACTGGACACACAATATGAGCCTTTGCTGTGACTCAGATGCTGAAGGGGAGCGCTACTGGTTGCGGGTGTTAAGAGTGTTTATAGGTTCTTGTAACATATTGTGACCATTACAGTTCAATAAAGGGGATAGAAGATAATCACTTTAAATAGTAAATTAATATCTGTGCTACCTTTACTAAGAATTAATTTACCTGAAAAAATATAATTATTTTCTGAAAAACACCTGAAGAAGATTTTAGGCTTATTTCCTTTTTCTTCTCTCACTGAGTAAGTGAGTATGTACATGGTTATTATACATATAACTACCTATGTGTGGCTGAGGTCTTGGAAAATAAAACCAAGACCTCAGCCGCACATAGGTAATATCATGTTGCTTGTTTCTAGGGAAAAAAAACCTTAAGAAAAAAAACCATGAACCTTTTATCTCATCATTTTCTCAAACACCTTTCTCTGCAGGGGGGGTTCAGGTTTTACCTTATAAGCTGTGGCAATTGAAACTGGACAAAAAGTAAACAGAGTGATACTAACAAGATTATAGAAACCATGATTGTATTTGTATTGTATTGTATTCTACTTTGGCTTCTTCACAAAGCCTTTATTGAATGAGGAGGATTTAACTGCCAGCAGCAGAAGGTAGCACTAGATTATCCTTCTGAATCCAGAATCAAAATTCCTGATAATTCCTGTGTTACCTCCAACACAGAGATGCACTATTCACAATTGAGAGTGATAAAAAATGTAAAAGGAGAGGCTCAGGTCTTATAGGAACAGAGGATTTTTTGTGGATTTCCTGGCTGTCAGTAGGAAAGGTTAAATCAAATGCAGCAACAATATAGGACGGAATGAGGTGAATATCTTACTGTTTTCCACCTTCCTTCCTTCGTCTTATGTCAGGTTTTCTGCATTGTCACAGAAAGTACACATAGTAAAAGGCATAAATATGGCATTAAAGCCACTGAATACAATAAAGAACTGGGAGTCAGTCAAGATGTCACAATACATACTGCTAAAATGGACCTAAAGAGGAGTTCTTCCTGGATTCAAATTGTTTTTGTTTGAGATGCTCTTTGGAAAGGAGATATATAAGTTTAAAAAAATCAAATTACTCCAAGGCACTCGCTTTTAAACAACATTTAAAATGCATTTATTCTCATGTGTAACCTTAAAAAAAAACTCCAGTTAGATTTCATATGAAATCTGTTTAACTCCCTGATGAAGGCTTATATACTGAACTTGGCGTTTTTTAAGTTAAACATGGCCACACCATTAGATAAAAGGCATTTTAAACATCACTTAAAAGAGAGTGCTTCCATACTGCTACAGTGGTAATTACTCCAAATGACAGACTCTTCATTTTTACTGTTCTGACCAGTTTGAAGTGAGCAGGGTTCAGCTGATGTCATGCATGTGTGCACCAATCAGGATCATATGAATGAAAACGCAATAAAAAACAGTGTTTTTCCTAATGTCTTAACAAAATAACAAACAACCAATACAGATGTCTAGTCTAATCATTTGTTATTTCTAGGTTGAACTATTGAACTTTCATATTATCGTGATGTCACCATAGCTCTGTGAAAAGCCTTGAGTTGCTCCAAAACGATGCTGCAATGGGACTACAAAGAGAGATCATATTTCTCCATTTAAGCTTCTCTTCATTGACTTCCTGTAAAATATAGAATACAATATAAAACCCTTCTCTCTTAATGACCAAGCTCCATCATATCATAAATACCTCTTCATATCATATTATGGCAACAGAGCAGAGCAGAGCCTTCAGCTATCAGGCTCCTCCTCTGTGGAACCAGCTAGTTCTCCTTCCTGGGGTGTCAATTAATCCCATTTTTGTCAAAGCTGTAAGTGCAGTTCATAAGGTTTCCTTTTGCGTCACTCCCAATTCATCACTGTCATTCCCAACTTTCAAAGAGGAGAGATGTATTTTACTCCAAACCATGACCTTTTCATTATCCAAGTAGATACTGCCTACATTTAGTGTAGGCAGGTGAGATCCCTATGGATGCAAACCGTGGTCTCCTGGCTGATTTACATGCCACTTAAGACTTTGTAGGTCTCTAAAATATCATCTCTCACAAGCCAATACTGCTGCTGTCAGTGCAAATGCCAAAGGAAACCTTGGCATCTGACAAAACATTACATTACATTATGTCCCATGATAAGAACATGTTGGTGGAACCACTCTTTCCAGTTTGTGCTTGGGTGGCAGACATGATCTTTATTTTCAATTCAATTCAATTTTATTTATATAGCGCCAAATCACAACAACAGTTGCCTCAAGACTGTTAAGATTTCCCTTTATTAAAAAAAAAAAAGCCCATAAAGACCCGTGAAACATCCCATTAACTGGCATTAAGATTTGGGCTTCTCTTTGCAGTAACTCGTACTTTTTCCTCTTTGTTCTTTCTTTACCTGAACTGTACCTGTACTGAGAGGTACTGCAGGTACTGTATCTTTGGATGCAGAGCGGCACTGTTTCTGTTCTGCAGTCACTGGTGCCTACAACTTGCCCAGTGTGGGTTTGTCATTGCACAATACTCATCTTTCCAATCTGCTCTCTTTTCAGTCTAACTAGTCGACAGCCACCCACGTGCTTGGTTCTGTCAGAGGTTTCATCCTGAAAGAGCTTTTCCTCACACTTACTGTTGCTTCCTTAACCCGTTGAGGTCTCAGTCATCATCAGTGATGCCATCAACCCTAACCTTAGGCAATCAGAATATGTAATTTTGTTTTTTATTTAATTGCTCTCCCAGGTTTTGGCAATCAGGGAACAAAGAAAATAATCATTCTAACTGACACACAACAAAGACTTATTTAAATGTTTTTTTTAAACGTCAATTTTGCATTTGTCCAAAATACAGGGTTAGGGTAGGATTAGGGTTACCACCTATGATGACTTACATCTCAGAGATTAAGGAGGAACTTTGTGTTTTTCTCTATAATTCTCTAGGGTCTTCACTGTACTGATTAAATTCAATGTTTAGTCATAAATGTTTAACATTATAAAGGAAATATTTCAGAACTGAAAGCAAGCTTGAAAGGCTTTAAGTGACATAAAGCCAAAATGTCTTTTCATGGAATTTTAATTTACTGAATAAATAGTATTCATCCAAGCTGCCTCCTTTTTGCCTTGACTTAAAATATTTAATTTAAAGTTTATTCTTGACATTGAAAACATCAAGTTCACAAATTTTTCAGCTGTATCCCAATGCTCAATCAGTCACTGTGTTTAACTTCAAGAGAAAGACCATGACACGGTTAAAAAACCTCATAAACAACAAGTTGGACCATGTGTTGAGAGTTTTTTCAGGATATAATACAGAGGATGCAAAATAATTGCACAATACAAGTTATTACAACTGAAGCCTGTATAAAAAGTACTCAATAATTACTCATACCTGCTCACAGTTTAAAAAAAAACAAAAAAACACTGTTAGTAAAAGCTGTTTTCTTTGTAATCAAATAGTTTATAGATGATGACAGGAAGTGGGAGCCTGGTATTATAGAACAAGGAACAAATGCATCTGTATGCAGAGGCAGATGTCTGCTATAACAGCTGAAATGCCAACTCCCTCTCATCACTGCTTCCGTCATGCTCCTGTAAGGCTGCTGCTGACTCGCCTTTACAGAGGGAGGACAAAGTGTTGTTTGTTTTTACTCTAATCTACCTGAAACGCTGAATTTTATCTTTTAAAAACCACCCAAGTGTTTTGTTTGACAGTAAGGGAGCCAGCTGCACCAAAGGACAGTCAAATATTATGACCTTCAGTTATAGCCACTGTGTAAAATCAAAGCTTTTTTGTTTTAAGGAAACTGCATATCATAAATGTGTGACTTTACCATCACACATTTATGATATAATGATAGATGCGTGTAAAATCTTTCCTTCTTGCAGATATCACATTTAATGAGTTTCAGTCCTTTGAGTCAAAGGACTAATATACTTAATATACAGATGGCTGCCACCTTCAGCCTGGTTCTGCCAGAGGTTTTTCCTTCCCACTGTCGCCAAGTGTTGGCTCATAGGGGGTTGTCTGATTGTTGGGGTTTTCTTGATTTAGTGCTATATAAATAAAATTGACTTGAATTGAAAGGATGGCAACCACATTATTTTAATGTGCTAGTCAGATATTGTTCACTGAGTTCAGACATACGTAATTAGCTAACTAAAACTAAAGTAAAAACTAAAACTAGTTCAGAAAAAAACATTTTACTGAAAATAAGAATAACAACTAGACTAAATTATACTCATAGAACATCATAAAATCAACTACATTAAAATAAAAAATATGCAGAAAAACTAAAAATGAATCTTTAGCTTTAGTCTTTGTTAAAACAAGCCTGAGGAGGTTGGGTTGTCTCTCCAAGTGATTGTGCATATTTGTGTTGTAATACCTGTAGTTAAGAAAGAAAAACAAAAAACTGAAACCAGCGTACCCAGTTTGGAAACTAACTGAAACTAAACTGAACTGAAAAGAAATAATAAAAGCACTAATACAATTTTTTTTTAAAGTAATGAAAAATGCAGAATTATATTAATTGTGGTTCAGAGAAGCTCTCTGTGCTCTGCCATTGTAAGATGACTAGCTTGTGGAATCACACCTGTCCTGGTTGACAATGCAACACCTGAATAGACGCCAGCTTCACACCACGTTTTTCTCTTCACACACTGAAATTAAGCACCACTACACCATCACTTGGGCCAATTCAAATAAAAACAGAACTTTCACAAGAGCTACAAAAGTTAAGTAGACTATGAAACTATTTCTTTATTTAAAGGATTTTTCTTCTTCCTCCTCCTCCCTTTAGGGGTCGCCACAGAGGATCATCTGCCTCCATCTCACCCTATCCCTAGCATCTTCCTCTGTCACACCAACCCTCCACATGTCCTCCTTCACTATATGGACCTCCTCTGAGGTCTTCCTGCCTAGCAGCTCCATCTTCAACATCCATTGTCCAAGATATCCACTATCCCTCCTCTGCACATGTCCAAACCATCTTAACCTTCCCTCTATAACTTTGACCTGTCATAGTCCCTACATTTACTTTCCCTACTCTCACCTCCACACTCCTGCCTTTCCTCCTCTCTCTCGCTGCCCCCTAGCATGCCTTCCCCCTCTCCTCTTCCTTTGTCTTTGGCCAACAGTAGCACAGTTTCCATTGGCACCCTGTTGGCCAACAGCACCGGAAGTGGTCATTGTTAACCCGGCCCCTGACTGATGGGGTATGGAAATCTCATTCTTTATGATCCACATGTTTGATTTGGCCAAGAAATTACTAAGTGAGATGGCTTGGACATTTGCAGAAGAGGGACAGTGGATGTACTGGGCAAAGGATGTTGAATATGGAACAGCCAGGCAGGAGGAAAAGAGGAAGACCTTAGAGAAGATTCATTGATGTAGTGAAGAAGGACACACAAAGGCTTTCTAAGGATGCTAAGGATAGGGTGAGATGGAGGCAGATGATCTGCTGTGGTGACCCCTAAAGGGAGCAGCTGCAAGAAGAAGAAGAAGTAAAAAGCATTCTCTATTGGGTTGAGATCAGGTGACTGACTTGGTCATTGAAGAATATCCTATTTCTTTTCCAACTCTTGGGTTGCTTTTGCAGTTTGCTTTGGGTCATTTTCCATTTGCACTGTGAAGTGCTGTCTTTTCAGTTTTGCAGCATTTGGCTAAATCTGACCAGAAAGTATATCCCTTTACACTTCACCCTGCTGCTTCTATCAGAAGTCACATCATCAATAAACACTGGTGACCCGGTTCCACTGGTAGCCATATATGCCCATGCCATAACACTTCCTCCACCATGTTTGACAGATTATGTGATATACTTCGGATCGTGCGCTGTTTCTCTCCTTCTGCATACTTTTCTATTCCCATCATTCTGGTACAAGTTAACTTTAGTTTAATCTTTCCGAGAATTTTTTCCAGAACTGTGCAGCCTCTTTTAGATGTTTTCTGGCAAAGCACTGTTCTTGTTCTTGAGTGCAGTCAGTGGTTTCCACTTTGTTGTAAACCCTCTGTATTTTCATTCATGAATGGCAACTCTTGATTCTAGACCTTGACAATGGTACGCCTACCTCTTCGAGAGTGTTCTTGACTTGGTTAGATGTTGTGAAATTGTTTTTCTAAACCATGGAAATAATTTAGTCATCATGCACTTTAGTTGTCTTCTGTGGTCTTTCAGGCCCTCTGGTGTTGCTGACCTGACCAGTGCATTCATTCCTCTTAAGGACGAACCAGATTGTTGATTTGGTCACTCCTAAAGTTTTTGCTCTCTCTCTGACTGGTTTAATTTAGGTTTTTCCACCTCCTTCACTTCACTGACATCTCTTTGGATCTCATATTAAGAGTTCCAGTGAACAGCTATCATATACAAGTTCAACACTTGGAATCAGCTCAAGATATCTTATGTGCTCAATATGTAATGAATAACCACTGTGGTGGTGTACAGAAGCAAAATAACAAAAATAAGTGTCTTTGTCTAACGGATTATGGACCAGGTCAGAAGATTTCTCCTTTACTTTTTAATGTATTCTTTGTAAGCTATAAGTCGCAATGTTCCTGGCAGAAATTGTTTGAAATTATTAAATCTTTCCTTAATAGAAGTGGCTTCTGCCCCTCCCTAAAAGCCCAAATTTGCTCTCAGTGACTGGTGTTGACCAAAATAGGATTTTTGCCAAGAGCTAACAGCATGACATGAAGAAATCTGCTCGTTTCTGAACATTTTAGTAATTTTATGCTAACCCTAACAGGGTTGAAGTGAGTTCACTTCCAGACATAAAGTCATAACTGTATTACATTCAAAGGTCAGACTGTCAGTAATAACTCCACCTCATCCAAGCAGGAAATTGCAGGCAAATTTAACAGCAACAAAGAGCCTAGAAGAGCTGTAAACAGATGAAGAGCTGACACAATTCCATCAATAAATGGTAAACTTTTTCCCCCAAAAAATAACTGTTTTTGTTTTGTCTGCACAGATAAAACATAAAAATTACAAATTTCTGTCTGCAAAACACTCAGTCTCAGAAAATCCAAATATATCTAATAACTGAAATGTCTGAAAACATGTAACTGCAATTATCCTTTTCAAGTAACAAATTACATGAATTTCCCTCTGGGATCAATAAAGTTATTCGTAGTTATTCGTATTCGTATTCGTACATCATAGAAACTTTCTGATTCTGCCGTATGGGCTACATGATACTCAGATACACTCTGCTGTAAAATCCATTACAGATATAGCAAATAGTTGTGACTCACAGCCTCCCTCTGGGGAACACATAAAAAAAACCATTCTTCATCTTTTCAGGTGGGATCAGAACTGAACAAACACATAGCCAAAGGTGGCAAATTAATAGGAGGAGCCCAAATTTTAAGCTAAAAGGCTTTCTGAAAAAGGTCAGCTACCCTAGTGGGCAGGCAGGCGGCTGAAGCATTAAGGTGGATAAAATGAGGTGTGGAGCTGAAGAATGGAAAAGTAACGTTTCCTGGATGAGATCCTGTACACATGGACACATTCAAACATCCACGCATGCACACACACACACATGCAGGGTTATACACTCACATGTTCACACACATTGCACATGTGTGTGATTTAGCCTTCCTTCAAAAGGCTGATGGAACAGAAACAACTACAAT
Organism: Heterochromis multidens; assembly: GCA_015108495.1. NCBI lineage: Eukaryota > Metazoa > Chordata > Actinopteri > Cichliformes > Cichlidae > Heterochromis > Heterochromis multidens. The sequence goes on along the minus strand of VUQS01002423.1, from coordinate 3,359 downwards.
CGGACTTATTTAAGGGCTGCAGGTTGCCTGGCTGTACTATTTGCAGAGCAAATGAAGGGAGAAACATTAAAGGGCTTTTATTCACATTTAGCCCTTCATCACAGTCTGAGCAGAAACACTGTACTGTATATTCAATGGTTGTTATTAGTCTTTCATTGAATAATGAAAGGGTTCATTTTTGACTGTTTTTGAGAGTTTTTGTCATGCGGAATTTTTCATTATAAACACAGGAATTATTTTGCCCAAACGAAACAGAGAAAACTGAAAGAGGACATCAGTGGCGGATGTACTGTGGTCTAATATTCCCACATGAATAGAGCTTTTACAATCGGCTATATACAGTATCCGGGCTGGTGGAAGAAAAACATCCAGTTATGCTCCTTCAGAAGTGAGGTTGAAACTGTTGCTTTTACAAACACGTCATCGAGCAAAGTGTGTAATAGGATTTTTTTTTTTGATAAATATGAAAGCATACCTGGCATGTCCTTAAAATACAAATGCAAAATCCATTAAATCCTTGTTTTCCTTATCAACTGTGAACCTCTTTTTTTCAAACTAAAATAGATCTTGTTCTAAAGAAACTGCAAACTGTGACGTGCAATTTTCACCTTGGGGCAAATAATGGATAACGAAGACACAGTTGCTAGTTCCTCCTCATGCAAACTAAATCCTTTAAAGAAACTGAAAAACTGTAAATAATACAGGGCTGATGTTTCACTGTGCAGCTTCGCAAACCTTCTTCTGCTGAAGACTGCAGTAAAAACAATATTAACACTTCGTAGTTTAGCGTGTTTGGTGTAATAGGAAATAAAAAGTCCCATATTTGCTACTTTGGGGTAGCTACTATAGTTTGCATGGAAGACGCTGTCTTGTCTGCAAACACTAACCAACTACTCTCAGAGTGCCGGTGAAACTGTGAAAAGTGCAACGTAAACTGAAAAGGGAGGCCGTTCACCATCAAAGTAAAAGTTGTGCGTTTTAAAATATGGTGGCTGCAGCAGCGAGGCACAACTTTTACTTTGAAGATGAACATTCGGTTTCTTATTTGCATCACACTTTTTCAACTTTTAAAATGGTAACACTCGTCTACTCTGCTTGAGCACTCACAGCTAACTATAGAGAATTTCACCTCTTTTGTTTTTAGCCATTATATACACGATCATACTTTTTAACTTTGTAAATAGAACTGATATTAAGACATGTAGCAGCCACCTCACTCGAAGTTAAAAAACATAAAACAGCATGAAAAGAGAGACTTTTCTGACATACACCATTATTCTTAAAAAACAACTTACTAATAGGTGCATTTTTCCTGTGTGGGTCCCATATGCTCACTCCCTAAATTGGCACTAAGTGCTAATTAGTCAACACATCAACATACCACTGTGAGCATGGTAAACATTGCACCTGCTAAAGCATACTGATTTTAGCCTTTAACTCAGTGTGCTTAAGTACAGCCAATAGCAAGACTGTGCACTGTGCACCTTGCTGACTATATGAAAGGATAATTATTGTAACTACTATTATAAATCCAGCCTGGCTTTTTGCTTAAAATGCTCATGCTAAAATTGATTATTTTAAGGACTGTCTAGGTTTTTGACAAAAGGTGCCCTACTGATGCAAAGTGCTTTATATTCAGCGGACAGATACTATCAATCTCTCTGGTGACCACACCTTTGTCCATACAAAAGGAAAAAGTCAATATGCGACTCAGCTGCGATCTGAACAACAATATGAAATCCCCCGAAACAACCAGAAAAATGACGGGAAATAAAAGCAAAGATCTCAGATATCAGAAAGCAAATCTGCACTTTGATGCAGCACATGAGATCAGATCCATTTTTCAATGATGCACAGTGCTTCTAACCACTTGACCATCGAGCGTGGAGCCATGTTGCTCCTTGATGAATGTATTCTCCACATGAAGGTTTATAAAAATAGCCATCAGGTACAATGTTTCACCTTCTTACTATTCATGTCACGAGGACGAGTGATGAAGTAGGTGTGCCGGTTCTTCTTCACTGGGCCTTTGTGGAGCTCTCTGATGAAGTGGATTGTTAAAGGGCAATGCCAACAACAGCTTGCTCACTGGGGCAGAGGCTGAATATAAAGATGCTCTCGCAAAGCATCAGGTAGCGAACAGTGTGTTTGAGGGAAATAACGGATGGACAGAGATGACAGTTGACTGAAAATGTTAAATCTGAGGGTTCAGAATTGAAGGGTTGGAGACTTAATGTGTTTGCTGGTGAAGAAGAGAAGGGATACTCACCACCTGAGTGGGCTTGAGTGACTCCTCATCAAAGTGTGTGAGGCTAAAGCTGTCTTCTGGAAACCTATCGCAGTCCTCCAGCTCCTGAGAGTTACAAGGGGGCTTGTCCCTGTCAGGGTTTCCGTTCTGGACAAAAAGGAAAACAAGACAGAGACTATGGTTACACTTGCTTTGCATTTATTAACATGTAAAAGGCTGGGCTGGCATTGATAGACCCAGGTGATACTAATGAAGGGTGAGGATTAGGGAGGGCGGTGCCTAAAAATGGTACTGAACAGGCAACCGTGAGCGATTTTTGAAAACTAGAGAGCCATGATGTGTACAAGTCTGCGCTTCTCGTCCTGAGGAAGAGGGCTCAGAGCAGCTGAAGAGGAAAGGAGCAGAGATGGGAGGCCTCAGAGGAGGCAGGGATGTTAAAAGTAATAAGAAATGTAAGGGAGTTAGTGAGAAAACTTCCAAAGAAAGCAAAGCCAAGGCTATGCTTCATGAAAGCTTTATGTCTGAGTAATATTTCAAACACATACTGCTCAGTGATTCAGCCACACAGAGGGTTGGATGATATGAATGGTATACACTGTAAATATAAACTGTTAAAGACTTTCCCACACTATTTATACAAGACATTCCATCTATCCATTTATTTAATATGTATGCACTATACAGGGTGGGCCATTTATATGGATACACCGTAATAACATGGGAATGGTTGGTGATATTAAAGTCCTGTTTGTGGCACATTAGTATATGTGAGGGGGCAAACTCCCCAAGATGGGTGGTGACCATGGTGGCCATTTAGAAGTCGGCCATCTTGGATACAACTTTTGTTTTTTCAATAGGAAGAGGGCCATGTGACACATCAAACTTATTGGTAATGTCACAAGAAAAACAATGGTGTGCTTGGTTCCAACGTAACTTTATTCTTTCATGAGTTATTTACAAGTTGCTCTTTGTTCACAGCCATTGACATGTCGAAGAGGTTAACACGTGAGGAGCGGATCGAAATCGTGTTGATATCTGGTGAACGCAGTAACCGGGTCATTGCAGCAGATTTCAATGCAAGACACCCTACGAGACCACCCATCTCCCATGC
>VUQS01002419.1:0-11949 GCA_015108495.1 Heterochromis multidens | reverse complement strand
TCACCCAAAAAAAAAAAAAAAAAAAAATTATTTATTTTTAAAAAAAAAAAAAAAAAAAAAAAAAAAGTACCTCTGCAGCTTCACTGCTTGGCTCCCAAATTTAACAAATGTTAGTTTGTGTGATTAGGCGTGCTAGACCAGTTCAGAGCTATTCATTACCTAAAAGATGTAATCAGAGGCAGCAAGGGAGCCCCAGTGCTCTAACGATGGAAGTGATTAGCCCTGGCTAACAGACTTGCCTGCAAATGGCTCGCACCCAAGTAGAAAGAGACCAGGCTAAACATCCAGACAAGCAGCCAGTATTAAAACTATATCTTTCTTGTGTGTTTATCTGTAAAATTCCAGCTCCTACCAAGTACAATACATTAACCAATTACCTTGTATTTGATCACTGAGAGAAGGATATTATAACCCACAGCACTAGTGGGCCAGATACTCCCATCACCATAGGTATGTTCCCAGGTTATTACATCCCAGTCAATTAAACAGGGGAATAAAATATGTACTAATCATTTTAAAACAATCAGAGAACAGTCAAAACTAAGCACAATTTAACTGATAAGGTTAAAGAATGTGTGACTAGTGTATTTACTAGCCATCTGAAAGTGTTAATTTAATCATATTTTAAATGGCAGCAAAATATTCTACATTTCAGTTTGCAGAGTGTGGCTAAGGTTAGCAATGCTAACACAAGCAGCCTTATTTCATTACAATTTTATGTCCACATGCCAGTTCTAAGTTCCTCATTACTTTGTAGAGCAGTTTTTTCCAGATTATTTTGACATAGAACGATATTTTAATTTTCCAGTTCAAATCTGCAGAACTGCACTGCTCTTCATCAGGGTATGAAGAGAGGATGGCTGCATAACCCAGGATTGCACATAAATGAAATATGAAGAATTTACTTGGCGAACTAACATTTCCGTTGATGAAAAGAATAGAAAAATGTGTCTAGTTGGTTTCATACTTCACTATAATTTCAATATCACCACAAAAATCTTAGTGTGTCATAAAAAATATTTGTTTAAATATTGACTTGCCATAAATAAACTGCACACATCAAATGTATCTTACAAATCCAGCTGGGTCCAGTGTTGTTTCAACCTAAAACTGCAAGAATACAAGAGAAAATGATTCAGGTCCATTTGAATAGAGTACTCTTTGCTCTTCACAGTAAAAGTCACAGTAGAGTCACAGTAAAATGAAAAATGGCTTTCATGCCTCGTTAGTTTTTCAGTTTTGTGTACTATGATCTCAGCTATTTAAGTATAAAAAATTTCTCATACATTTTCTAATTCAATTTCAGTTTTACTTCCTACAAAAAGGCATCTTTTATAAATCTTATAGCATAAAAATAGGGCCAGATAAGGAAAGAAAAATCACTTCAGGGACCCCATTCAAACAGTAGTTTAAAGTTTTTGATTGATCACTCACTGCACTATAACACACCCCCATCTTTTATTACGGTATGAGACTCTGGAATGTCCTCAAAGGCATGAGATGTCACGTGAGCAAGGAGGAAGACATCCAGACACAGAACGTAATATCATTATGATCAGATATTACATATGTAACACATTTATAGTTGTCACTTTCAGAACTAATAATCCATCGTTGTTGCATTTCATTACAAAACATCTATGCACAAAAGAGCAAGTAAAACATGACTTGACACAAATCGCACAAGTTTGTTTATACATTCTAGAGATGAAATGGAATCACTCTTGCATGCAGCTGCTACCCATTTATACAAGCTTCTGTTCTTTGGTCTGGATTAATAGGTACCACACAGGGTTTTAGCAGGTAAAACGTTCCATAGCACTCAATTAGATACACCTAATCAAGCTTAATAAATTGTGTACAACATAAACTTTATGTAAACAGCCGATGCAGCTCTTATAGTCAGATAGCTGCACAATTTATGGGACGGTGACTAAGTGAAATTATTTATTACTATTACAACCTTTATGCATTAAAATCATTTTTTTAAAATACCATAAATAATCAGTATTCATATTATCAATATCTATAGCCTTAATAGGTTGTAGTAAACCTCGACTCCATTGCTCTAAAATTTAATATACAAGCTTGTCTTTAGTCACTAACACTGCAGGTGCTTCCCTCTGCAGGATGATGTAACTGCTATTATGAGATGAGTGTTTCCTAAGTGACTGTTCATCGTAGGTATGTGGCTGTGGGAGAGAGTAGCGCTTACTGCGAACAGTAATCTCAGTGTGCACTTGACACAGAAATGAAAAGCTGTTATGCAGTAAATGTTCATTCAGTTTCCCTAATTATGCAACTTTTTTTCCATCCCACCTGTGTCAGAGGTGCGTTTTATCAATTTCCCTGTAAAGAAGCATGCTGGTTCAAATGCATAAAGGATGAGTTGTTTAGCATGGGTATTTTGGCTGGGAAGACTGACCCTAATGGGAAAATGTATAAACACCATTATGTGCTTTTGTGCTGCTGCTAGCATCAAATGAAAAATTTAATGTGGGCCTCAAGTGCTCTCATAATTATTGTGATGGGCTGGGATGGTTTAAACAACCCTATGCACCTGTTTATGCAATGTACTTTCAGAGATAAAAATATACTTGAGCCAAGTAAGTTGAAAGAAAGAAATCAGGGCTGCTTGTACCAATGATTTCAACTCACAGGCTGAAAAAATAGCATCAAAAATGTCTACATCTTGTTGTGTAACCACTTTTACTAATCATCAGCACCACTAACAAAGCTCTACTAACTGAATGAAAACATTTTAAACTTAAAAGTTTTGTTTCATAACTGTTGCAGTTTGGTTAGGTTTAGACAAAAAAAAAAGTTTAATAAAAGAGCACAGTTAGAAAATGTTAAATACCTGCTACAGAGCCTGCCAGACACACTGAAGACAAACCAGAATGCACTGCTTGGCATGCAGTGTTAGGGCATGGAAAGCATAGTTATGAAAACTGTCAATTACTTCAAACTGGAAGATGGATGAAATATAACAAAAATACCATGAGGAGAAATCTAATTTGATTAACCAAAGCTACTTAGAAAAATTTGTTTAAACTATTAAAAAATGTATGGCCAGGGTGATTCTTCTGTTACTTAGATTTGAGACATTTATTCAGGATAATGTTGGTTTGTGAGCACTGAGCAACAGCCACCCTTTGATGAATGAGTAACTTTGGCATGCCTTCACAATAATGAGAATGAAAAAAGCCAGGACGTCAATGACACAGTAACTCATCCAGTTCATAATCCATCAAATTTCACAGGTTATTGTAATGTGTCAGCTACAGAAAGAACATTTTACGTTTTCTTGTCATTGGCTGGCTTTATTGCACAAACTAATGAAAATTAAAAATTACTGAGGAGTCAAGAAGGCTTGCAGACTGTCACATCAAGGACAAATTAATCTTGTTTTGCTAAAATCTCACCAATAATCTAGGAGTAGTATTGATGCTTGTGAAAAAGGAAAAGAGCCTATAACGCGACCAATACGACCTTGACCAAATTGAGCAAAATTTGGGTGAAGACCCAGTAGGTGTTCGTTGTGTTCAGGTTTCAGTAAAATCTGACTAATTCCTCTAGGAGGAGGAGTGTTTCTTATATATTGTGGAGGGAAGCATGGACGACGGACTACTCGCCATTTATAAGCTCACTGGTCCTTTGGCTGGATGAGCTAAAAAGGGGGTGAGGCTGGAAAAATGGTGGGGCTGGACAAAGGGTGTTTGACAATAGTACAGTAATCAAAATAAAAAAGAAAACCTTTTTTTTGTGGAGTTTGTTTTGCATATATTTGTCATTTTACAGGGACTAGGTTATGCAAATATTATTACACAAGGAAACAAGGCAAAGTAAAACTAGGAGGTACATTTAGAAGGAGGCTATAATGCTTTATTCCTTATTGTTATAAAAACTATTACATATGCTAAAGCATATAAGGATAACATAATTAGCAGTAATGAGTCCCTGATATTTATGCCTTATTCTGTAATTTAGTGTCAGGAGAAAGTAATTGCAGCAGGTTGGCTGTGTGTAGTGTGCATGGGTATATGTGTTTGTAGTAGTCACAGTACTACTGTGCAGAAGTTTAAGCATGTTTATATTCTTCCTCACTGTGCACATTAAAACAATTTGAAATTATCATATACAGTGCAATTCCATAAAATATGATGTCTAGTTTTTTTACAGTAGTATTGAATATCCAATAGCAATTTCAAAAAGTAGAACATGCAAAGCAGTAAGTCTGTATTCAGCTGCATTTAATGTCAACAGAGCCTGGTGGTCCACTAAAACTCATTTTCTCTAATTCAGTGCGAGTGAGGCACAGACCTCAGAGGTTCTAATCCTTTTGCCTTAGTCATCTCATGACCACATTTTAAATCTCTAAAGCCTCACTGAGATCAGTCCATGCGGGTACTACCGACCGCACTGCATCTGCTTAGCATCAACAATGTCCTATCCATGTCACATGAAACCACTTAGCCACATGGCTCGAACACATGCAGCTAATGTGAGATAAAAGAGTGCTTTTTGATTTTGGTAATTATTTCACCTCAGTGGGTGACTTTTAACCCCACAAATCTCAGCATGGTTGTGATTGTCACAGGGTTTGTCTCAAAGCTTTTGCACATAATGGAATGACTAATCCTTAGACAGAAAAAAATGGGAAAGTCTAAATAATTAAATTAACAAAAGAGAGGCGGCTGAAAATCCATAAGCTTAATAAAACTAACTGGAGAAAGGTAATTGTAGAATTTTGCTAGAGGAGTGCTTGTTTTTCAATGACATTCATCCCCAGACATCATCTGGCGAAAAGCCCGTGTGCGGTCGCTGTAAGTGGAATGACCAAGAGTACAGAGGGTGAGGCCCACTCTCAGTAGGGGTCCTCTACTGAGCTACTGTTTGGCTGGACCAAGAGCAGTCTGATCCTAACTGAGGATGATAGATGAAGTTTTAATAACTAGTGTGTTTTTTACTCTTGCTAGGCTGCAAAATGGAGTGAAAGTGAAAGTACAGCAGCCTGAGCAGCACGGACAGCAATAGCTGTGTAAAATGCCCATAAGTAGTCTTAAATTCTTTGGTTATGAAGAAATCATTCAAAACATTACCAATCTGTTTAACTTCATGTTTACTGCAGCCCAGCAAAAGTCTGTGTCACTGTCTGTGCTATTGTAGACTGCTTATATTATGTTTGAAATCCCTTTGTATAGTGCATAGTGTAAAGACATTGTACTGCGACAGTGCACCTGCCAGTTGCTGTCTATGGGTGGTGATGTTAAAGCATTCACTAATCAATGCACACAGAGCACTGCATGCTTTCCTCAGTACTGAAACATTTGAACGCAACTGACAACCGGTTTTATTTTGTGTTCTTCAAAAGAAGCCTGTCTGACAAAGTGGCCTCACTGTATGGGCTTCTCGGTTCAATAAGTAATATTCTGTTTTTATGGATAGGATAAAAAAGGTAGCATCAATAGTGCAATTTAACCAAGTAACCTGCTTAAATGCTGCGTTGCAGGACAAATTTGGGGTATTTACTATTTATTACACTCATTTTTCTGTAACTATACCAACATCTGACTGTTACTGCTTTTGTAAATGTATGAAAAAACTCTTAATTTTCAATAATTTAAATAATTTAGATATTTGAACTGCATCGGCATTCTATTAGCATAGAAATTATTATTTTGTAATTAATTTCTTGTAAAGGGTTAAAATGCACCCAGAACTGCCTTAATTCTTTGAGGCATAGATTCAGCAAGGTGCTGGAACTATTCCTCTGAGATTTTGGTCCATATTGACATGATAGTGTCATGTAGTCGCTTTAGATCTGTGGGCTGCACATACATATTGTGAATCTCCATTCCACCACATCCCAAAGGATTGAGATTTGGTGACTGTTGAGGCCATATTTGAGTACAGTGAACTAATTGTTAGGTACAAGAAATCAGTTTGAGATGATCTGAGCTTTGTGACATGGCACATTATCCTGCTGGAAGCAGCCATCAGAAAATGGGTACACTGTCATCATAAAGGGTGATAAAACAATGCTGTTGTTATTCAGGGGCATAAAGTGTACCAAGAAAATATGCCCCAAACCACTACACCACCAAAACCGTTGATCCAACGCAAGACAAATCCATGCTGCCATGTTAATTACACCAAATTCTGATCCCACCATCCAAATATCACAGCAGAAAATGTGATTGCTCAGAACAGGCAACATTTTTCCAATACTGTATTGTCCAACTTGGTGAGCCTATGTGAATTGTAGCCTCAATTTCCTATTCTTAGCTGACAGAAGTGGCACCCGATGTGGACTTCTGCTGCTGTAGCTCATCTGCTCCAAGGTTCAACATGTTGTGTGTTCAGAGATGCTCTTCTGCATACTTTGGTTGCAACAAGGGGTTATTTGAATTACTGTTGCCTTCTTATCACCTCAAAAGTCTGACTATTCTCCTCTGCCATCTGATTTCAATGCATGCTCGCCCACAAAACTGCCACTCACTGGCTATTTTCACTTTTTCTGATCATTCTCTGTAAACCCTAGAGACGGTTGTGCAGGAAAATCCCAGTAGATCAGCAGTTTCTGAAAACTCAGACCAGCCCATCTGGCACCAATACACAGTTCAACAGTTGTACCTATAAAGTGGCTGTGTGCATTTCAAAAACTTTATCTTCTATATTTGCATAGTGGCCTCAGAGTTCTGATGTCTCAATTCTTTTTTTTTTTAAAGACGTTTCATTGTATAAAACAAAACCTACATTTTCTCTCCTAAAAGGCTGCTTAAGTGGCATGTCAGCCAGCACACAAAGAAATCCACTCACCTCTGTCACTTCCTCTGACTGCTTCCAATGCTTCAAAGGATTCTGTAATGGCCAGTTTAAAATACAGAGTGCACTCACTTGTACTGAAATGGGTCTTTCATGTGCCAACACAGCTCTGTGGGTAACATTCATGTGAATAAAAGTACTCCTAGGAATTAACAGGATTTGTATATAGATTTGTCTTAAACTTTGGCCAAATCTTCATTTAAGTTACAAGTATGAACAAAGATTCAACTTAAACTAAATGAACATCAATCATTGCATTATTCTTGCCTAAAGCAAATATATACTTCAAAATCACCATGTAGGCTGTAGTAAGTAAACTAATGGATCAGCAAACCTGGAGTCCAAGTTCAATGGAACAAAATATGGAGATGTGGATTGGATATGCTCTGCCTTATAAAGTTACAATGTAGTATTTGCTATCCTCAAGAGGAGTCTGATGACCCAAGCCTTGCATAAAATATAGATCTCAGCACACTTTTAATCAAGAAACATTGATTTGCATAAAGCAGGATAAGATTACAAGGTAGTCCTAATCTTAAAAAGCTAAGCTGACTCCAAAAGCATGACACAGAAGCTAAGTAAGGTAAAAATGAATCAGAGTAACAGCTATACAAATCCTGTGATATATTTAAAAGTGTATCTTGTGCAAATCATGTAACATACTTACACAGAACAAAACACTAATTGACTAATGATACCAATACTGAATTGAAGAGAATAAAACTGCTTTAAAAGGAAATGCAGCATAGTGTAAAAATCACACTGTAAACCACCATCACGGGGTAGGTGGTGTAGCCTCAACATCTTATCAAATCGATCGCATTATCTTAGAGGATAATGTAAAGGTGGTTGTCCACCTCTTGGTACTCAGTGGGAACTGGGAGATGCAGCAGGACAAAAATGACCCTAAACATATGAAACTTACAGAATGACCAAAAGCAAAGAAAGGCAAAGAAAACCACAAATTTGATACACCAGACATCCAAAGTACAGATTGGAATGAAGAAATGTCCAGTTGGGAAGATAATTAGCTAGCATTTCCAGCATAACAAATCATTTTGTGACAACAGACACAGAGCTGATCAACATGCAGCCCATATTAAAAATATTTTCAGAAATACAACTATATCAACTTATGGGTACAAGAGCTATTAAAGAATGACGCTAATGGGTCTGATGTCCCAAGTAATACATTTGAAAATTCCATTTGTGAAATCAAAATGCAGACAGGTAAAGCCTACTGTTTTTAGATTTCGGTCGTTGAGCTGTGACATGCAAACTGCTGTAAAGTTTACACTCCATTCTTTGTACTATATGTGTTAACAAAATGCAGCCAAATTCGTGGATTCTTTGACATGGTGTTAATTACTCTGCAGGATATTCTGAGTAAAAACTCAATAAATTAAGTTGATTAATAAGTTAATAAGTTAGCACTAACGATCTCTGTCAGGATTGTAAGAGTCCAAAGTGTGAAAACAGCTAAAAATAATGGCTTAATTATGGGAGGCTATTAATTCAGCACTTTTTTTCTTATTAAAGTATCACAAGCAGTCGCCCAACCTATGGAAAGTTGGCCTGATGAGAGAAAATTGCATGTGCATTGCAAAACAATGGTGACAAACTCGTGGCAGTGGAGTGTTAACACCTTAGTCACCTTTTCACTACAGTGCTTCACTACTGTGTTCAGACACAGAGAATAAAACAGTTGCATTGATGATATCAACCTGTGCTTTCCCACATTAAGAACTGATAAGTAATCAATAAGGGAATCCAAAAAGAATCAGAACTATGAACAAAAGCACGTACAGCATTGTTAACTCATTAAAATTCAATCAGTACCCATCCTTAATCCTAAGAAATCATTTTAGCCGCACCTTTTTGAGGTCATTTGAAATCCTCCATAATATGGGAAGTGGATGAAGAGGACCATGTAGCTGTTTCACACTCTGAGACCAATTATCAGCCTCAATTATCAGCAAACCACCATAATAAGCTAGCTAAGCATATTTAACTATTAAATAAAGCCTAAATTCAAAATATTTTTTCTGTATTTCAAAGTTGTGTTTGACAACTGTATCAAAATAACCACGCAATGAAGTAATATGCAAATATTGCTAGTGTGTGACTATACTTAATGGTATGTTGAGAAAAAAAAGGAAGAAAATAACCTTGAGAAAGTTTAACCTACGCTGCTGAGCACTTAAGGGTTTAAAGTATGATGCAAGGGAATTTCTGCAGAGATGATAAGAACTACAGAAGTAATGTCAGCTAGAGCCCGACCAATATATCAGTGGTGCAGTTATATCAGCCGATATTAGCTATTTACTGACATATTGGTATCAACATTTCTAAAGGTCATTACTTGTTTTCATAATCTTAATAAGGACTTATAAATAACTATATATAACAAATGTTAGGGAAATCAATGTTTTGTGTGTCTGAAAGAAAAAAGAAAAAACCCTGGCCGATATTTTGGATTTTTGACTTCCCAAATATTAGTATCAGTATCGGTCTTAAAAATCTTATATGGTAGGGCTCTGATACCAGCCAACCACAAACTAACAGCTCACAGCTGGAATACAACCAAACTAATGCAATAATAAACAAATTATGCAAAGGCTCAAAATTTTTCAAAAACCCAGATCATCATGGATCAAAATGCGAATGACAATAAAATACAATAATAAGTAAACTAGCCACTGATAAAAGGCCAAAACACATCTATTTCTTCTCCAAGACAGATTGGGCAAACAGCTAATAGCATTTCAATGGGCACTAAAAGGAGACAGAACTCAAAATAGATGCTACTTGACTTCTGCATAATAGACTACCTGTATCTGTAAGTTTAATATTGGTACCTTATTTCCCTAGCTCACCATCACATTTTTTTCTTTTTTTGGGGGGGAACACTTGCTTTTTTGTAATATAATGATGTATTACCTTTGTTAAAGCTGTCACTCTGTAGATGGGGACAAAGAACTGACATCTTGTACTGATGGACTGAATGTAGATAGATCATAGTCCATGATATATATCAATATGCAAGTAATTCTCTAACGTACAGTAGAACAAGTGAACTGACAGATAAAAGTTGTGACAAATGTACAGTTGAATGTAACGGGGATGGTTGTAGCTATGCTAGAAACAGAAATAAGAGGAAAGAGATAATATGAAATTGAGATGGTAGAAAAAAAAATATCAGCACTCAGGAATTTCATGATTATATTAAAATATATCTTGTCAAATTACATTGCTACCGCTCAGTGAAGAGATCAGATTAACTGTCAATCACCTGTACAGCACCTGTGTCTTTTACTCATTTCCATGCTCACTGCAGCGTGTCATACTTCTTCGATGCTAATGGTTTCCATCCGCACATTCCACTCGTTTCATTACACCGCAGGTGGTGAAGATGAAATGGAGAGTTTACTACCTCTGATACCTGACACTGAGCTGATGATCTGATAATGGTAGTCTGGCTGTGCTGTACCTGCCCTTCCTCACGTGGAAATAGAGAGGTTGACAGTAAGTCATAATAAAGGCATACAACCCACAGCATTTCCTTTTAATCTGCAAAATAACATCACTGGAAAGCAGAAACACCAGGACAAAGACGAAAAGGAAGAGAAAAGCATTCCACAGTTGCTCCCGTTTCCTCTTCCTCTCACTATGCACTTGGACCCAAATCATTTCAGGCATCACTACCCACAGGTCTCTTATCAAATAATATTGAAATGGTTGCCCCGAGGTGTCCATTGTGCATAGGAATAAAGTCATATTTGTTGAATGATAAGTAAGTTATGACAGTAATGCACTGTGGGGGAGATATTCTTTATCCTATGATGAAATCCTATTTTAATAACTCACTGTATTTTCACTTTGTGAAACCTGAGACCCAAAGAAAAAAAAAAAAAGAGGTTTAGGTGTTTTAAAGTGTCAAGATTATATCTAGCCACGCTTGAATCTGCCCTAACAAATATTATTTTATAAAATGGATCACATCACTGCTGTATGTGAAAGCTCATATGCTCATATGAAGACCCATAATCACCCAACTTTGCAGTCCCAATAAGCTCAGAAGAGTTTTATCACCCTTAAAGCTCATTTACTGTTTTGTTTTTCCCCCTTTGGCACACAATTTTACAGTTTCGGTAAATTCTCAAATATGTCATCAGTATTGCTTCAACTGGCAGTATGCAGCTGATGTTCATGTCAGCTTGATGTGCAAACCATAATTTTTTACTCACACATTTGCCATAACAGACTTTATGAGGTGATAATATGTCAGTGTTGCAGCTTGTTATGTGGCTGGCAATTAATGAAACTTTGTACCTTTGTAGTTACTTTATTCATGCACATACAAACACACAGATATAAGTCAATTCCACAGCTGTGGTCCTGCTGCTGGAAATACCCACGATGGCAGATATATAACCTGATTTATTATCCCCTAACAAGGTTTAACTTCTCTTTTGAGTAACATTTGCAGAAAATGACTTACATAGCCTTCTTCTGTCAAATAAAACACATAAGCCTAGGTATTTTGTGACCTATTTTTCCAAGATTTACTTCTTCAGTAAGAACAAATGGCTCTGAGAACCACAGACATACGGAAGAACTACATTAAGACAGTGTTAGCAATGCTCTTCATTAAAAAAAATGACCAAAATATAAAGTGGTACCAGCATCAAACTATAACTGGCATTAGAATATATTACACAATTTAGAGTAAGACAACAAATTAACCCTAAAATTAGAGCCATGACTGAAGTCCCAAGATTGTTTTCAACATTAATTTCTCAAGAGCTGCAAAACTGGTGTAGTCTTATTAGTTTCAGCACCGAAACACAGTTTTTGTAAGGCTCTGATGCAACCAACAAGATTAGATCATTAGTCAGTCATGGGAGTATGGCAGTGCTTGTTAATTACTGTTTTATCACGTACACATACACGTACCAACCTGCCTGTTGTGAGGATAATTATAAAAAGGTGAAGCCTAATTGAATTCAAAAAGCTCAAACAAAGTGATCTGAGCACAAAGTGCCTTAAGCTGTGTAACTGTGGACTGCTGAGTATCATAATTTATTATTGAATGTTAATGATGAGACAAAGTAAAATGGA
>VUQS01002417.1:0-11038 GCA_015108495.1 Heterochromis multidens | reverse complement strand
CAAAACAGAAGCAAAACACAATTTCTTCATTCTTTGTCCATGCTTCATCCTTGCTGGTTTGGTTTTCTGTTAGTGTCTGGAGTGGTGCAAGGCTGCAATTTTCCCACCTACATAAATATTAATGTCTACACAAGACAAGCTCCAAATTACAATTATACTGAGCATTCATATCACTCTTTTTGCTCTAAGAAAACAATTCTGTGTTCTCATCTCTTGTGATTCAGTGTATAACATGTTGGATCAAATTCAAAGCACAGGAAAAATCGAATCTCCAACAATCAGTTATGGAAATCTGCAAAATGGCTAGGTTTTCAGTCAATGAGAGGACAATAGATAATGTGATCCAATTAGCTGCTGAGGCTGCTATTTGCATTCCAGTGAAAGGGGTGATAGTTAAAGTGGCTCAAGACAGCTGCCTTTCAGCAAAGACCCATGACAACACAAAAAGCAGCGGAACCAAGAGAAAAGGGAAATTTGGGAGTCTTTAGCCGTATTCTTTTAATTACTCATCATAATGACTCCATTTAGCTGTTCAATGACCCATTTTACGGCATTGAACAGGCATGGGAAGCTCTCTGTCCTTGGCAGGGTCAGTCCTGCAGCTGCCCCTGCTGCCATGTTTCAACCAAGAGGGAACATTTTTCCCTATACTGGGCTCTAACAGGCAGGTAGCTCAAGAATTTGCTCTCAAAATACATTCACACACGCACACTGGCTTCATCACCACAAATTAGATATGCACCGAATGTCACTCCATGAAGGAATTCAGTTCAAAGAGGTTCTCATTATATGGAAGACAATAATTATTCTTCATGAATGTTTTGTGCATCAGATAAAGATGGGTTTGTCATGTTGGCATCTGCCATGAAGCTGGCAAGGAACAAGATATGCAAATAACTTCAGTCCTACATCATAGTATCTGGGCTAATAAGATTTTTTTAATTCAATTTTTTTTAACATCTGCAATGGATTGTGTAAAAAACATCAATGCATCCAATAGGATACAGCAAGACACTTACATTTGTTTAACCACAGAGGTCTTATTCCTTATTTGACTGCTCCTGACATATGATTGATCTGAATCCACTGGTTGCTTTTATATTCCGGTAGTACACAAATTATAGGGGTATCAATTGTGGTAATTGATAAAGTAACCAGGGACTCCTCCTGAAACTGAATACCTTGGATTGTTTGTTGTATGGGTGTATCAAAATAATTTCCCTGAGATTATAAAATTGTACATTTTGATGGAAAAGACTGTTTTAAACAAATGTAGAATAATTAAAAACTAGATATAGTCATGTAAAGGTGCGACCTTCCTTTTTATTATTATGAATATCACAGATTTAACCATTACATTAATATCAGGTTAGTGAATTGATGTTAAAGGGATTCACTTTAGATTAAATTATCTAGCAGATATCAGGATTACTTGACATATTTCTAACTTATTAATTTGTTAATTTTCCATATTAAAATGATTTTTCAATCTAGACTGTTAAATGCTGGGATGCAAAGTAGAATATATCCCTGTTTTGAAAAGAAAGAGTCTTACTGTCCTTACTGCCATCTTTTTTCTTGCTTTTTATGCGAGAAGATCTATGTGAGGATTTGTCAGGTTGCAGCCCTGGCGGAAGGGGTGCAGGAGGGGAGAAGTGAAGGTGGCGAGGAGAAGCAGACCCCATATGGTCTTGAGGAGCTGAATTTTCTGGCACATCTCCAGGATGCTGACCCAGAGCATTGGAAGGTTGAGCATTGGCACTGATCTGACTGATTTTTCTCAGCTGCTGACGTGCAGAAGAGCACACATGGATATGAGGACAAAAATAGCTTGCTATGGACCACAGCATGACGCAACTGTTCAGAATTTAAATCACTGCCATTTGTTTCTGTTCCATGTCAACTTTTTCTGAGATGACTCATACAGCGTTCCAATGAAAATAACATAATGGAATGGATCTATATCTTTAAGACATAAAGAGAGACTTGTCACAATAAACCAATACTGTATGATAATGTGTATTAATGATGTTTCAGGCAATTTCATTTCATTTGTACTATTACTGTCTTAAGTGGAAACTGTAAAAAACATACTTTTTTAATGTTTGGAGAGATTGTCCAGTTGCTTGACCCTTCATATATCAAGAAAAAAATGATCACAAATCAAATTACAACTGCTCTCTTCTTCCTTTGTAAAAATACAAACCATCTTGTTGTTTCTGTTCAGTTGCATGCAAAATGAATGTCTTAAGTGGTTTGTAGAGAAATGTCTCCACATTAGGACCAAACAGGAAGACAGCAGAGAGAGAAACAATCTTGTATATTTTTATGACTTAAAATAATAATGAATCACCCAGAAAACTACTATAGATTCTCCCATTGCTGGGTGATGTTTCCATGTTCCTGCAACATCAAAAAGGCACTTCTATGTATTATATATTAATTCACAACGGCAACATCAGATATAATGTATCATAGCCCTTATTGTCAGTAGCAACAGTAAGCCCTATTAGTTGTAATCCATCATCAGCACCACCTCAGCTCATCTTGCTATGAAATCATAGCTGCTCACAATGGCTGGAAGCTGCTAGAAGTCTTTACACATTTAGTTTTACAGTCTCATTACAGTGGATACAAAAGCTTCCTGATGAGCAACTCTATGTTTGTCAGTGAGAGGTAGCAATAGTCACTAGGTGACTCTTAATCCATTTTCACATATAAACTCAGGACATTGTTGGGAAAATCAGGTCTGGGCATCACACTATGTTACAGGAAATATTCCAGGTTATTGAGTCTGGAAACTGTCAGTTTGGTTTAGGTTAGGGGTTTGCTTTGTACTAGGGAAGTGGTAGGGTGTTTGATGTCTGATTCAGCTCAGTCACACAAGCCTAGAGAGCAGTTGGCAACCTCCTAATAACCCCTTGGCAACCTCTGGTCACAAGGGAAAAAATTGTATTCAAAAGGGTGCTGCACCAAAAACCTCCTTGTGAGCAGATTGCCATGGTTGCCCATATTTGGCATGAAATACACCAAATTGTCTGCAGAAACTCACTTGCTACTAATAGTAAAACTTGAAAAGGTGCCAAAAAAAGGAGAACATTCACTTCAAAATAAAAGATTGCGCCTCACTGCTGCAGCAAACATGTTTCAAAAGGCACACCCTCTCTGTGACCAATTTCACCTTTACACATTTTCACTTGTGAACAGTGATTGCCAGATGGTCGCCGACCAGCCTCTAGGCCTGTGTGATTGGGGCCTAAATTGGATATTTGCATTCTCATATATAGCTACGTGGTTCTGATCAAACAAGACAGCAATGAAAAGTAATAATTTTAGTTTAAGTTTTGAGTCCAACTTCAGTGGAGCAACTCTGAGAATTAAATTGGTTTGAATTTACTACATGTAGCTGCTACTCTGGCCAGTCCAGAGTGTTTCCATAAAGACATGATTTCAGCTCTTCCTCTGCCTCAAGAGAGTCATCTCAAATGTTGTATTCCTGGATGAACCCTGTGGGTATCAGGTGGTAGCTACAACCATCTGCAATTTAGAGAATATTTCCTTAGAAAAGTATTGACCTTGGTACCTTAAGCTATGTTATGCTGTAGACAGCTATGTATGCCATACAACTTGGAAATAAATTAAAATGACTGAAAATGAAAGAGGTTTGTGGTGGTCAACCTAAAAATATGGACCATGTTATCATTAAATTCGAGGTCTCTATCTTTCATGATTATACAATTAAGCTGAATAGACAGTTCTGATAGGCTTGTAATATAATGCATTTACTACCATTGGCTAATGGCCAAATCTCAGTGTGAGCTTGTGTGAGGTGTTCAGATGTGACAGGAGTCTTGCTTTTCAAAAACTGTACACAGGGATTACTATGAGTCACATTACCTTTTATCACATCAAGACATTTTTTTTATTTTGATAAGATGACAAGGTTATGCTGGTAAATACATTTTCTGTTATGTACTTCCAGAGCTGTCAGTCACTGAGCACTGAGATAATTTAGCTGCACTTCAAAAGCATCGCAGGTAGGGTGGAGGAGGAGGGCGTACAAAAGCACAACCCATTGTTGTAGCCCCATGCAGTCACAAGCAACAGCCCTGCAGTAAGAAGCAGACTAGCTAAAAGTATCGCTCCTCTTTGGAAGGTCTACTCTGATGTAGAGAGAGAGTGTGTGTGATAGGAGGTGTTTCATGAACGCTGCATGGTGAGTCCATTTAGTTAAGCTTCCTGACTGCGTTGGTGTTAGGCAAGTGGAGACTTAAAAAAAAATCAGTGCAGGAAACCATCACCTGAGGTTGTGTACAAATCAAAATTCAGGTGATTACACTATAGTCAAGCTTTCCAACCTACCATGAAATAACTGAACTAGAGGGTGAAGTCATTAAATTTACATATTGTCTGGTAATACTTGGGAGGTGATTTCTTGATTTTACATCTGAGTTACTAAGTCTCATTTACAGTAAGCCTAAAGGTAAGGAAGTGGAAAGCTGCACAGCTAGTTTCCCCTACAGAGAGTAGGAAAGTATTTGCTACCTGTTCAAACTACAAACAAGCCTTAAGCGAAGCAAAACACACATGTAAAGAACACAGACACACACACACACACTCAAATACATCCTTTCATTTAAAAACTGGCCCATGTGCATGTGTATGAAGACAGAAAACTTTGAAATTGCATTTCTAAAAATAGACAGGCATACTTACTGTGCCCTCAACCCCTATCTACAGTAAAAAACACATTTGGAGACAGAATGGGTTTCCTGATAGCTTCATGAAAGCAAGATGTTGGTGTGCTGTTCCCTTACTCATTCAATATTAAAGTAGCATGGCATGCTGTCTAGAGCCACCATAATGATGTTGTAATGGGTTTACAGAAAATAGAACATGGCTTTGCTGCTTATAGTTATTCTTAAATGCTTTGGTGCATTTCTCGCAATATTTTTGAACTTGTCAGCTCTGAAGATATACATTTCCCAAAAGAGCTCATATGCAGCAAAACACTATAGATAAAAGCTCTAATTCACCTAAAACCTTTAATTAATGTGTCAAATTAACTTTTTGTGTCAATGAATAAAATATTTAAATCTTTTGTCCAGTGGTGGAGTCTAGAAGCGATTTCCTCATTTTCAAATTTGAAAAATTCTTGGCCCACATGTTTTCACTGATATTGGACATACTGTACTAGGCTATAACTTTTCTACGGAGACCTGACCTATTTTATGTGTCAAAAGTAACATTATTCAGATGCCGATTTCAAAAACACAAGGTTTTACATTCTATTTTGTAAAGATAAATAGCATATACATTTGCATTTAAGGACAGAAAAAAATACAGTATACAAATTAAAGTAATAAAAGAAAGAAAAAAGAAAATTCTCACAGCACTGCACAGAACAAAACAATAAAAATCAGATGTAAGCCTACTAAGTGCAATTGTGTATGGCAGTAAATGTTGTTCTGTCTCTCCTATTCCTTTGGCTACAGATTGTCACCAACCTTATATCCAACGCTGTCCCTTGCAATGCAACAGGGAAAAAAAAAAACAGCATTTATCCCACATCTGTCCTCTGGACTCTTTTGCATCTTTTTTTCCTCCTTGCCTTCACCTTGCTATAACACCACGCATCCTTACTCCTTTTCCAGGCTGTTGAAGCCTTGAATGTTTATCAGCGCATGCTCCTTCTTTTATAATAATCGTATTAGTGGCTTACAGATGTGGCCTCGGCAGATTTTGACAATTAGAAGAACTTATCTGCATGTGTTGACTTACACAAATTTGCTGGTATATTATGTAGAGTTAAACTATCCAGCTAATAGGAACATGACCCAATTTGCTCACAAAGCCATATACTGCACAGCCAATGTTTGTTCAAATTGCAGACAGCAGTCTAAATATTCTACAAGGTTTGTAAATGCAATGGAACATGCAATGGAAAATGATCTTTTTCATGTGTACAAGTAAACATTTTTGAATGATTTAACACATTGTTTTGAAAACTTTAACTGTGATTTAAGAATAGAGCCAACTGAGAAACTGAGAAAAGCTGTAAAGTACTGCATGAATGCTTAACTCTGAATATGAGCAAAAGTATTCCAGACCATAAAAAAATTTTATTCTACTAAGATTTGATTATAGAATTTTACAGTTTATGCAAAATTATTTATAGTTTATTGTTTTTAGGTTCAAATTTCACATTTGTAAGTGAAATTGTGCCTTTCAAAAATACAACAGATGAAACTCAAATTCACAGTCAGGTTGTAGTACTTTGCTAAAGGCGTCGCACTATTCCAGCTTGGTAACAAGGTAACCAGGAGGAAACAAGAAGGTAAGAATATGGAAACAGGAAATGATTACCACTTAATTACCAAAGTAATGTCCAAATAATATCCAAGTAATTATCTTGTATCAACACTGGTTATACCTGAGTAATAGTACATTGAGATGTCTCTAAATTATGTAAATTAATGTAATTTTATAACAGTAAATTTATGTAATGTAATAACAGGCCAGAAACTGGGGGTGACAATGTGGACACAGATGTATGTCTATGAAGCAAAACCAATTAGTAATAGTATAGTAATATATTGGTAACAGTATGATCACTGACTCTAGAATACTTTGGTATACAGAAGAGTTTATGGTTGACTCAATCACTGCAAAGTGTCCAGGTCCACTGGCTGCAAAACAAGCTCAAATCATCACCTGTCCACCACCATTGGTATGAGGTGTTTGTGCTGATATGCTGTGTTTTGGTTTTCACCAAACATGGCGCTGTGCACTCTTGCCAAACATCTTCACTTTGGTCTTGTCTACCCAAAAGACATTGTTCCAGAAGTCTTGTGGTTTGTTCAGATGCAACTTTGCAAACCTAAGCTATGCTGCCATCTTCTTTTTGGAGAAAAGAAGTTTTCTCGTGACAAACCTTCCAAACAAGCCATGTTTCCTTGTTCAGTCTTTTTCTAATTGTACTGTCATGAACTTTAATATTTAACATGATTTTTTTCTCTGAGCACTGCAAACTCCAACCTTGGGGTTAATTTGCTTGGATGTCAACTGAGAAGATTGGCAGCTGTTCTGAATGTTTACCACTTGTGAATAATCTTTATCACTGTAGAAGGATGGACTTCATTGTTTGGAAATAGCCTTGTAACCCTTCCCAGAATAATGGACAGCAACAATTACTTGTCTAATTAATCAAGTGCTTTTTAATAGTGGCGCCTGGCTGCTACTTACCTATGTGGAAGCAGTAAGGGTACACATCATTTTTCATGCACTCCTTCTGTATTTTATGTCCTCATACATATAACCTTAGAATTGAATTGAAGAAGTTTTCTTAGATAGACAAGTTAGAGAAAGATAAGTTGTTTTAGTTAAATGTTGGTAATAACTTTGCATTTTGTGTTTCAAGTTTTTTGTTAAGGTAAAACTCTTCTTAATAAAAGAGAAGCTGGCAATATATTGCCATAAAATGGCAATATTCTGCCAAGTAAAAGATCCCTGCATGTTCTCGCCTGAGAAAGTCACAATACCCTCTCCTTTTTTGCTTCCCCTGCTGGTAATTTTGTGCCTGCATTAGCTCTTTGTACTTCTAAAATCAATTCAGTATATGGTATGTATTCAGCCATATATTATCTGATATTTGGTAAATTTGTTTTAAATCAGTGCATGTATCTTACTTTATATTTCCCAGCTTTAAGCAACACTGTATAGCAGTGTTAAAGTTCCAGCCTTTCAGATTGTCAAAAGTAAGAAGTAAGCAAGAGTGGGCAGGCAGAGACCCTAAACTTAGGAGAGATTTAGAGAGGAAGTATGAATATTAAATACTGTCTCCTATAACTTGCATGTAGTTTGATAACTCAGTCTAGTACAGACAACTCTCAGCAGAGTAATAGAAAAATGCTTAGTAGAATGTAAGATTTTAAATAGTTTAACTTCACTTTCAATATTTTGTAATAGAGTACCTTTTGTCGGTATTAGTGTATATTGTATAAAATTCTGTTTAAAAAATATGCGCACTACCTCCTGTGTTGCTTTAACTTGAACAAGCTGTGCACTTAACCTTTGCCATATTGAAAGAAACCCTGCTGTTGACACTTTGTTTCAGAGGTGCATTCATAATCTTTTGTTAAAGCCATTTCTGTGCTCTGTGCACAGACTGGACCCTGGGGTACAAAAGCAGAAAAGCTATTAAGTGGCACAAACTCTGGGGCTGTTTTGTTTTTCCAGGGAAGTCATTCATTTAATGTCTGATCTTTGTCTCATAGTTTCTTCTTTCATGCTTCCAGGGCAACCCTGAATAGTGATGAATAGTAACAGAGTGGCAGAGTGGTGTGATGAAGAGTGGCCTTTACACATGCATGTGGTAAAGACATTAATGTACTCCCATGTCTGTTTTTGCTCTCGAGGACTGTTCATCAAGAACCATAATGACTTTTATTCTTGGTCAAAGTAGGATTCCTTGAGTGGCATGGCGAATAATTTGTTATTATCTGGAATAAGTGGGGTAGAATGATAAGGATGACAAGAATACCAGGGGCTCTATATGGTCTTCCTCTGTTGCTTTTATTGCTTTTAGCAGATTTTCTTCAGGGCAGGACCAGCTAAAGAGGGCATTTGGTATTCTCAGATTGCTTGAGAAGAACAGTTAGAGAGATGTGCACGCTGAGAACGGACTAATGCACAGAGGCTCTTTTTAGGAAAGGAAAAGTCATCCTACATTGTGCACTTGGAGTCATGTAAAGCACGTATTGTATGGTATTCCTGTTTAGTACTAGTAATATTCAATATTTCTAATTAATGTCAACAATCTAAACTAGTACTAACAGGAGAATCTATGCATAACCAAAAAATTGGTCATCCAAGCCCTTACAAAGACAAAAGTTTCTTCATGTGAATCGCTGTCTCTGACATTCCCCTGAGTGAACGCTGAGGACATCTGGAAAGATATGGTGCAATGGAGCATTGATGTTGCAGTGACACACTGTCCTTCATTTCTTCTAGGCAAAGCTGCAGGGCATCTCCTACACTAGAGCAAGAATTCAGTGAAGTCCAACACCAGAACAAATGGGCAGCCTCAGCATTAATTTAAGTCCTGTCATCAGTGCCATCATTAAACCTGATCTCAAACTGTGATTCACTGGTCTACAAAGAATGTCCATGAAGCTTCCCACAGTTTGCTCTGAGCACTAATCTGTGTAATTGATATCATCACTAGAAAATCAACATGTAGGTCTGACTTAAAAAGATGCTAATGGTTTGCGTAGTATGGCCACAATATTTACTCTTTTTTGGTCTATGGATGACTCACTGTAAAAGCGTACCATGGCTTTTCTGTTCTATAACGTTATCACTCCTGTAATTTCCTTGCCTCAGGACCCTGAGTCGATAAAAGAAATTAAACAGCTTTGCTGCTGTGTTTGGGAGATTCAAACTAGTATCTGAATTTACTGAATCTTACTGATTAGTTACATAAGGAAATGAGAAGAGATATGGATCTCAGTCAGTTTAGGATTTGTAGTAATGTGGTGAGGGGAGACCACATAGAGAGAGTTTCCTTAAGTTGATGGTGGAATTCTTTTTACTGACTGGATGCACTGAGCTCAGGTGTTTCCAGGAAGATCAGGTGGGAAGCACTGCCACCCAATTATGAGTACCTGACAAGGTACTTCACATGCTTTATCCGAAGCACACTTTCTGCTGAATCAACTTGCAAATTATATTCACAGAATTCACTTGTGGCTTTAGGAATTCGCTAGCTTAACTATTAAATATTAGCTTAGCTCTTAGCCGAGTCACTAACAGCATGGCTTCTTCTTTTCCTGCTCAGTGTGTCAAATGTTTAGCTACTCCTCGGCCTCTTTTAGTAACACTAATACTTGTAATAAATGTAACCTGTTTGTAGCTTTGGAGGTCAGGCTCAGTGAATTGGAGACACGGCTCTGTACCCTTGAAAATCCTGTAGCAAGCCAGAAACCTGTACTCATGTAGCTTAGCCACCATTAGCTCTGTCCCAGCAGATTGTCCCGAGCAGCCAGGAAACCAGGCCAGCTGGGTGATGGTGAGGATAAAGCATAACCCTAAACAGAAGGCCCTGGTACACCACTACAACCCTGCTGTTTTTTAAATTAAATTTTACACAGCATGATGGTCTTTCTGACATTGAGCTTTGGACTGAACCATTTACATCAGTTAAGTAATATTATTTCCATTCTTGATTTTATTTGTTTGTCATCATTTGCTACTACCATAATAAAGTCTGTTTGACTGATGAAAGCTCACGTCCTGCATATATTTACTATTTCTAGCACTGGAGCTGTTTGAGAAACGGCAAAGGAAACACATATCTTGACTTTATGATGTAGGTATGCTTAACATTGTCCTAACACAACAAATTCTAATTAACCAGTTTAGTTGAATATGTGGCACAACTCTAAGCCCAGCATTTAAACGGTATTCAAACTTTAATCCTAATGAAACTGATGTATAGTTCATATTCTGATGACAACACATCTGTTGAAGGCTTCCTCACTGTTCGGGCCGACAGGGACAGCTCCGCGAGCAGTAAGCAGAAAGGAGGGGGGCTTGCCGTTCTTGTTAACAACCAGTGGTGTAACCCTGCCCACATCTCAATGAAAGAGCAGATTTGTTGCCCGGACATTGAACTGTGCGCTGTTGGACTCAGGCCATATTATTTGCCCAGGGAATTTACCCAGGTGATCTTGGTGGCTGCTTATGTTCCTCCCTCTGCTAACCCCGCAGCTGCATGTGACATTGTTCATTCTGCCATAGCCCAGTTACAGACTGAGCACCCGAGTGCCTTCATAGCCATCTCGGGTGACTTTTCAACCATGTCACCTTGGATGCTACACTTCCAACCTTCACACAGTATGTAGCCTGTCCCACCAGGGGGGAGAGAATTTTAGACCTATTGAATGCTAATGCCAAGGATACATACAGTTCCTCCCCCCTCCCCCCACTGGGTAGGTCAGATCATAACCCGATTCACCTCACCCCCTGCTATGTGCCT
>VUQS01002416.1:0-10541 GCA_015108495.1 Heterochromis multidens | reverse complement strand
AATATGCCAAACAGCACAGAGACAAGCCTCAAAACTTCTGGAACAAAGTTATTTGGAGTGATGAGACCAAAATTGAACTTTTTGGTCACAACCATAAACGCTACATTTGGAGAGGAGTCAACAAGGCCTATGATGAAAAGTCCACCATCCCTACTGTGAAACACGGAGGTGGATCACTGATGTTTTGGGGATGTGTGAGCTACACAGGCACAGGGAACTTGGTCGTAATTGATGGCAAGATGAATGCAGCAGGTTATCAGAAAATACTGGAGGAAAATTTTCACTCATCAGCCTGGAAGCTGCAAATGGGATGCATTTGGACGTTCCAACATGACAATGATCCAAAACACAAGGCCAAGTCGACCTTTCATTGGCTACAGCAGAACAAAGTGAAGGTTCTGGAGTGGCCATCTCAGTCTCCTGACCTCAGTATCATTGAGCCACTTTGGGGAGATCTCAAACGTGCAGTTCATGCAAGACAGCCCAAGAATTTAGAGGAACTGGAGGCATTTGGCCAAGACGAATGGGCAGCTTTACCATCTGAGAAAATAAAGTGCCTCATCCACAACTAGTGGAAACTAGTCATTGATGTTAAAGGAGGCAATACATGGTATTAAGAACTAGGGTATGTAAACTTTAGATCAGAGTCATTTGGATAGTTTCTGTTGTCATTATGATTTAAAAATGGCAAACAATTGTTTGATAATAAGTAGCTTCACCCAACCACTAACCATGAGTGTAAGAAAAATTTTGTGTTATCATTCATGTTCTCTGAAAAATAGCCATGAAAATCACAAATTCTGCCAGGGTATGTAAACTTATGAGCACAACTGTACGTTGCCCTTATGTAACTTAATGGTCAGTTTGTACCTGCAATGGAATTTTGTTCGATTTTTGTTCACGACTAAATACGGAATGAAGAATTTGAAAAAGCACCGCAGGCCTGGCAAAAACCACGCATAGGATGGGTTTTTGCTAGTAGAAGTAACTTTTAATACTATAAGGCATAGACATAAAGATGGCCAACATCACAGCTCCCTGAGCCTGACTAAAGGTAGTTTCTGTCATACTGACCCTTACTTATCACACTGCTATTTTGTCACTGATTACATACCTGATGCTAGACAAGGCATCTGATGATTGAAAGTGACAGATAGCTGCTTTGAATAAAGAAGTCATGCAGACACGTCTGCAAACATCTGTTCAGGAATTGCGCATAACAACATTGGAGGACATTTGAAAAATTCTGATAGTTTTTCTTAACTGAGTGATATATCATTGTTGGATTTACAATGCTAAATGACTGTTGTAAAGTAAATGACTGTCAAGTGAGCTACCATTTGGGTCAGGCACGAAATGGGACAACAATACCATGGCTACGTCGTGCTAGTTACTACTCCACAGACACAGGCTAAAAAGGGAGGAAGTGATGATAGGTAGTCCATCTTTATATACACTCTATAGCAGAAGGATATAGGAGTCTGATGTGGCCCACTTGATCATCTATTGGTCCCCAAGCAGCGAGTTTTAATGCAAAGGGACATTCAGTCTTTATACAATGCAAACAAATTGTCACTTAAAGTCATGACTGTTGAGTTCAGGTTGTTTACTGTTCTGGTTTGCTTTCCAATGCCACAGTTCAAAACACAGATATGTATTTTGTGAAATACACCCATCTGCTTTCTTGCTAAGAGTGAGATAAAATATTAATTCCACTTGAATGTCTGTGCATTAACTATGGAGCTGAAAGGCGTTAGCTAGATAAAGAGTGGAAACAGCAGAAGCAGCTAGTCTGGAGTGAGTCTACTAGTGCATTTACATAGGAATGCAGGAATAATCATAAAATTTACTTTGTGACTGGAAAGGTTTGCATTAACTAGTGCTGTCAAAATTGGTCAAACTCAAGTTTGACTGTGTAGGTTCTCAGTCATCCAGGTCATGGTAGCGATTTAAAAGAAGGCAACTGGACTTCTTTTGGTTTGTGAAGATGCGTCACATCTCATCCTTCAATTCTATGGAGAGTCCCAGGTATTCAACCCCTACCAAGGTTGTCCTTATGGAGGTGGTCCTGAGAGTCGCTGACACACAATAGCTGGTTTTATGGTCTCGCAAATGTGTCCATTCGCTTACACGATTCTGGTCGGAAAGAGGGGGAAGAGTGGTTTTCACCCACCCCAGACGTGCTCCCGTGCAATCCTCCAAGATCCGGACTACGCGTGTCTGCCAAGTGTTGATTGGCTTACAAGTGGGCTGGAATAACTGTGCTCTTCTCCGTGGCTGGCTGACTGACCAACAACAGCACAAGCAAGAGTGGCCCACAGACCGGTTGTACCCTTTGTACACTGCTTCTATCTGGCAACAGAGCTCTCTGCAGGCTGACAGGCAGTCCCTAGAGTGGAGCGGACAGCGAACGCACTCTCTCTGCTGCACCATAAATCACACTTATTAATTATGTGAGGGTCACATGAGACAAGGTGTAAAACAATATGGGCCATTACTGTCACAGGGGGTAAGGTGTGAATCCTTTGTGAGACATTGCCCCACCCCGCCGTTGTGTGAGCTACTGAGGTCACATAGGTCAGGTGTGATTGGGGTTTGAAAGACCTGGGAAGGGATCTCAAGACTGCATTGTCAGTGGCTGATAGCTGATGCCATGAGCCACCACCTCTGTTCAGTGAGGATCGTTCACAACGGACACAGAAGGCCTCTATTACTCCTCTGTCAAACCATTTGTCTTCTCAATCCAAAATGTGAAAATTAGCATCCTCGAAAGAATGTCCTCTCTCCTTTAAGTGCATTTGTACAGTTGAGTCTTGCCCTGTTGAGCTGGCTCTCCTATGTTGTACCATGCATTTGTAGAGTGGAGGTTAGGTCTCTTCTATGTATAGGTCAGAGCAATCCTCATTGCATTGCACAGCATACACTACGTTGTTTAGCTTGTGTTTGGGTGTTTTGTCCTTACGATGAACCAGAGGATGTTGCTGGATCTGAAGTGCACTGGGATGTTATGCATGGAAAAAATTCTTCTTCTGAGTTTTTCCGACAAATCTGCCACATAAGGGATGACAATGTTACCCCTTGGTTAATGTCTGAGTTTCTTTCTTCTGCATCTTCACTGATTCAGTGGAGGCCCAGTTTGGATAACCACGTTTTAAGTGTTTAATGCGTGTGTACTGCCCCCCCCCAATCTGCCTTAGAGAAAATGTTCTCCTCCATTGGTTCTCTCCACCAGTAACTTCAGAACTGAAGAAAGCCTCTTCGATGAGAGGTGAAATGTCTTCACAAACCAAAAGCAGTCCAATGGGCTTCTTTTAAAGCACTCAAGACCACAAGTTTGATTTGTTCAAAGACTCCACACCGAATCAAATCATTCAAATATGTATTACACACTAAATCTGAGCATCACGCTGCACTTAGGCCTTTGCTAACATCTGTTCTGACTTCTTCCCATGACTTAATATTTACAATTCAATGTCTGCTTATATAATTGAATTTGGAATATTCGTTGACAGTCCTAACAATAGTAGAAACAACAGTTTTGAAAGTCTGTACCAACTTGCCTAGTGGGTGACAATATTTGAGTAAAAACACAGTGGATGAATATTAGCAAACGTTTGATTAATGGTGCTAGTGCACAATAAATCTTTGCAAACATTTTAATAGAATTCCTTTCCATGCAGAGATCTTTTAAGAGTTAATTATTGTCAGTAATCCCTATTAGTTAGATAAAGCAACATATATTTATTGTTGAATAGAAACAGGTCTAAAAGAACTTATGAGCAGTAAAATCAAAGTCATTTCCACATTTTCCACTAACCTAAGCTGTGAAATGACATTTTTACATTGCTGTTTGTGTTTCAATGAAACAAAGAAAATATTGGGTAAGCTAACTGCTTCCATCTGCTTCCAGTCTTTAAGCTAAACTAAGCTAATAGTTAGCTAGCCTCAGCTCCATTCATAGACATGGGAGTGGCACCAATGTTATTGTCCAGATCTTATCAGGAGAGCAAATACACATTTTTTATTTAGAACCAAACCTTTAAAGGGAGCATATTCTGCTCATTTCCAGCTCCTTATTTTTATTCTTGGACCATAATAGATTAATTATACTATTTCTCATACTGAGTGTTGGTGCAGGCACTAAGTTTATCCTCTGTCTGAAGGACAGACAACTTTCTTTTGATTGGCTGCTCCTTGCAAACAGGTTTGAACACCTCATGGGCAGGGAGGCCAGAGCTGTGTGCCTGAGATGACCTTATTGATGGGTATCTGCTCTCACTGACTTAATACAGAGCTAAGAGTAGGAAAAAAACTGTCTGAAACTGAGTGTTTACATGTCTGTGTGTACATGTGTGTAAGAACTTAAAATAAAGAATAGGCATAGTACACCCCCTTTAATATCCACAGACTGTACAAATCCACGTATTTTTTGTACATTTATCTGCATTTGAGCTGAGCAGAATTGCTCACTTCTTTCCCCCTAACTTGTACTTCAACGTGGTGGTGTTACACAGCACAAAGACCACAAGCCACAAAAAATGTGTTTCAAACACGATACTTGAGGTAATCATTAGTAACATACTAGAGGGTATTTGAAATGCTGGTTAAAACCTCAGAATTGGATCTTCTGAAGTTTTTCACGAGCATGAGAACACGAGCCTCACTTTTAACATCAAGACAAAAACGGCAGACTTTGTACGACTTGTGTACACAGCACTGATTACTGTGCATGTTATCCAGGCAGTTGGTAGCTTTTGCAATGGCACATCTGTGATATTGTCTCCCACTGCATGTCTACTCTAAGTACTTCTTGAGCTAGCATACTACATCTACATTTCGAGTACTACTCTGGACAGCTAACAGTCACTGTAAAGTTAAGGTGATACACCGGACTGGAAAATACTTAAGAGAGTATGAGCCAATAGTGTACTAAATTAATTTAGCTTACATACTAGAGATCCAATAAAAAATGACTGTGGTTTCTTTTGATAAATTGCACTGAAACAACAATGAACTTAATCAACACCAAATTGAAAGCAACTGTTTAGAGATGCACCGATGGTCCGTCCAAGGACTGAAATCGGCCAATTTCCGGTGAGCCTTACGTATGTTGGACACACAGCCACTCACTAATATGTTGTTACTTCACTGTGAGTGAAGGCACAAAGCTTGCCAAAATAAACTGCATATCAAGGTAAATATGTTGCAAAATGCGAGATCTTGTTGATGCGATGTAAGAACTTAAATATGAGAATATGTAGGAAAAATTTGAACTTCCATCCATTTTCTTTCACTTATCCAATATCTGGAGCCTATCCTAGCTGCCATAGGGCGAGATACGGGGTACACCCTGGACAGGTCGCCAGTTTGTCGCAGGTCAGACAACCATTCACACTCACATTCACACCTATGGGCAATTTAGATTCACCAATGAACCTAACCCCACTACTGGGAGGAAGCCGGATTACCTGGAGAGAATCCACACAAACACAGGGAGAACATGCAAACTCCACACAGAAAGGTCACTGCACCATCCATATTTGAACTTCTATTTTGAAATTTTCACCTGTAAAAATGTTTTACACACACGTTTTTTTTATTTACAAATATGTAGATTGATATTTACACAAATATGCTCAAAACTGCAAACTTTTAAACTCAAATTTTACTCGGCATTTTTTAATACTTAAAACCACAACTCTGATTACAAACTCTCAAATCAGTGAATACAACTGCTACACTTGTTGGTAGCTGAGATGTGAGAGAGCAGATCAGGGGAGGAGTGGAGGTGCCAGGGTAGAGGTCAACCAATAAGAAAGCAGAAGACCAAGCGATCTCTCCCTGCTGTCCATGGTCTTACATTGTGGATTCACAACCACCAAACACACCAAACCACAGTAAGTTTTCTTCAAAGCTTTGTTTAAGTACATTAACAAAGTGATTAATTCGTAAATAAATGCAGATACCAAAACCCCCTCATTTCTTATTAGGTGCAGCAGCAAAAATGAGTGTAAACGAGCATTTTGGCTATCGGTAATTGTTAAATACCTAGTTATCTAGTATAAATACACCGATCAATATAGTTGATATCATGGATATTTGACATTCAGTCCAGATGCCAGCAGTGCCTTCTCACTCAGTTTTCCCCATTAAAAGAGTACAGTTAGCTCACTTCAGTGCCCTCACTCTTAACCACAGGACTGTCACTCAGGGACGTCAGTACATTATACTTTAAATGACACAAAACCAGAGTCATCTTCAGTGACTCTCAGTGCATGCTGACTTGCCCATGTTTAATGACTGATTTGAGAGGTTGTAATGACAGAGTTGAGTAAAATTTGAATTAAAAGTTTGCAGCTCTCAATATACAATTTGTGTATATATCAATCTACTCTTTTGTAAATATTTTTCTGTAAATGTCAATTTAAAGCACAGATGTGTGGAAGAAGTGAAAATTTTGAAATAAATTTTTTCTACACATTCTCACATTTTATTCTACAAGTTCTCACGTCACATCTATAAGTTCTCACATTTTGCATCATATTTACCTTCATACTGTGGTGGGACCACCACAAAATTGTTCGTAGCAACAAACCTAATTAGACACTTAAATCATCCTCATCCAGCTAAACATGGACATTTTAAAAAAGCTATCCAGAGCTCAGAGCCAGCCACAAGCCAGCAGCCTTGTATAAGCAACGGCTCAAAGCAGGTACAAGAAAAATTATGGAGACGAGTAAAAAAGATAAAGAGAGATCGACATCCTGTTATCAGGTAAATTTATAAACATACTGGAAAATAACTACCTGACATTTGCTTTGTTATATAAATCCGTTTCTTTCGTTTGGCAAGTAAAAAATACGTCAGATAACGGTTGGTGTACAGAAACTTATTTTCTGTTAATTATTTGTACCTCTTTCCAGTAGCAGAGCACTTTATTTTCAGTTGTTTAAGTGAGAGAAGATCCTGTTACTTAATGCAGTCTGTGGAAATTTTGGAAGTTTATTAATTTCTTTTAGTATGAAAATAATATTTTGCTTTGAAAAAAAAGTTGCTTTTTTTTCCTGAAGAAAGTCAGAATCAGCAAAAACGGTACTGGCAGGTCACAGTTAGAAAAAAAAAATAAAATAGGAAATCGGAATTGGCCAACAAAATTGGTAGCAATCGGTGCATCTCTACATTTAACTGAGGTTGTATTCACAAACAAATAATTACAGTCCATTAATGCTGGAATTCTATAGGCTACATAACTGTGCTGGTTTAGACCTGGGCTATAACTACAGTTTAGGTTGTTTAGGGCACTTCATGAATGTAAAAAAGTTTAGGGAAGACCTGCAATGACTGAAACTATGGAGAAAAATCACTGAGAAAGAATCTTATTTCTGTGGGTTGATATCATTTCTTTACCCTCTAAATTAACTAGAACATACAACAAGGAACTTGTTTGGTCAGGGCTGGTTATGATCAGCTTTTGGAAGTCAGAAAATTAAATACTGAGACTCTTGAATCTTAACAGTGACCCATGTATTTTATCCAAAAGAATCAGGCTGGTAGATCTAATCTTACGCTTGTGAATGAATAGGGCCCAATGCCATCATGTAAGCACTAAATTTCTTAGGGCAAACATTTTTCTTTGGCCAATTTTCATCATTTTTTTTAACAGAAAATAGTTGATACAGTAGATACAGTTCTATTTTTATATTCTGACAGATTTTGATTACAGTAAAATGTCTTTCCTTTCTGTAGAGGACATCATCACTGGAGCCTTTTTTCCCCCCTAATCTTAACATCACTTTTAAGCCATGTATATTTACCTGTGTTTAAATTCGCTCTGGTTTGTTACACAGTAAACTTAACATTTCTTGACTATCAGAACCAATAATAGCAATATAAACCTTGTGACCCAAGTAGTTCAGTGTGAAGTTGGTTAGCTCAGAGATGAAAACTGGTTCCCCAAATGGGGGAGCTGAACATGTTTGACATTTTTACTCTTCTCTGAGTTGAGGCAGTTTTGTTTATTTCATTTTGTTCTAATCAATAAAATGATAATATAAAACAATTCTTGAACACATACTTTCTCTTGCTAGAAAGTCAGACGACACTCAGAAAGTACGTCACGACAACAGTAAACTCACATCTGTAAAGTTGGCACAATTCATTTTGGAATTATCTTTGGAACTATTTTTCTACAAAGATTAGACGTCAAAAAAAGAATAACATCCTATTCAATATCACAATGTTTACTGGGTTTATTTTGTGACCCTTTGCTGGGTCCCAACCACAGATATGTTAATCAGGTTGCCGATAATCTGCCCAAGGTTCCTACCTCACTTTTTTTTTTTACTGCAATGAAAAAAGTTGGGTAGGAATCTCTGCTGGACATGTTCTCTACAAGCTTGACTAAAAAGAAAAGCAATGCACATAGGCCCATGAATGAACATGCCAACACTTGTCAGCCATAAGAATTGTTGTTTCTATTCCCTTTATACTTTTTAATGTAGGTTTTCTCCCCTTGTCAATATATTCTAAAGCCATAAGGGAAATAAGCTCCCGGATCCATAAATAGAAGATAACTGTCAGTTAGCTTGGTTGCTGACAGAAAATTAAATTCATATAATTAATTCAAACAGTGAGTATACCCCAAACTCCTGTTTCACAACTGACTCAAACCTCTTTGTTTATTGTGCAACACTTTCCTCCATTTTGGACTCCTTTACACACTTTAGGTTATTTGACCTATACCATATAAACCAAGTCAAAGGTAAGGGTTTACCACTCAATCAGCTGATGTTGCTGTAAAATTTTGCCATTTTAAATGTGTGTGTGATTGAATCTAAAGGACAGAGCTCAGCTGCCATTTGCATTATTGATTGGAAAACACTTTGAGGCAAATTTTGGAATTACTAATAAATAGGTTTACATTTTTTTTTAGATTAAATATACTGCATGTATCGGTCACCTTTTATATCTTAATGAATATAAGATTATCTGGTGCTGCTGTTTCAGAGGCTACGGAATTACACAGATCAACAAACTGACCAAATTGAGTGTGAAGATATTGGCATTCAGTTGAACTGTCCTATCACTGGCTGCCATTCAGATCCGTAGCGTCAGAAACTCACAGCTCCTAGTTTGGTCCCAATATATCTCCTAGTCTAACAGGCTTCTACCTCAGACGGAGTGTGTGTTCAGAGTGTTTTCAGCTCTGTGGTGACGTCTTGCGACTCTCTCTTAGGATGCTGTCCAGGCCACTGAGCTGACGAAGGAAACCTCGGTTAGGGATGACACCTCTGTGGTCTTTTACTGTTTTGATGGCCTCCACAAGCGTCAGATTTTGTCTGATCATCAAGTAGGCTAGCACCAGAGTAGCTGAGCGGCTCACTCCCACAGTACAGTGGACCAGAACCTTACCTGCACATACAAAACAGCATGAACTAAAATCTGCTCTGTTCCAGATGTTTCCACCAGTATGCATCTATATAAAAATATTTCTTTCCACATAGGTTAACATTAGCTTGCTAATACTTGACTGACTCTTGATAAACTGATAAGTTACATGTGTGAATAAAAGTCAAACAACATTATAAAATGTCAGGTCAAAAATATTTTTGCTTAAAATTGTCAGTTGGGTCTGCAATTGGAATTCCCACCCAGTCTTAGATGTTTAAATAGCAGAGATGTAAGAACTCTGTAAATCTACACTGCCATCCAAATTTGGTCATTT
Source organism: Heterochromis multidens (assembly GCA_015108495.1). NCBI lineage: Eukaryota > Metazoa > Chordata > Actinopteri > Cichliformes > Cichlidae > Heterochromis > Heterochromis multidens. The sequence goes on along the minus strand of VUQS01002416.1, from coordinate 817 downwards.
CTGGCTCAGAAAAACAAAACAAAACAAAACAAAACATCATGCCAGTGGCTGTAAAACTAACATTAAGCCTTCAATATGCAGATTCCAGAAACCAAAGGGTGATGCCACACACTTCCATTGTTTTTATACAGTCTATGGATCTCTGGGTCAGGCAAAAGTAATTTGTGGGGGGACAGACAGAGCTGAAACATGAGACAGTGGATGTTTGTATTACAATTTTGATCTTGGCTTCAGGATAGCTATACTTCTGATGAACACACTCAAACACAAATAGCTGCTCCCCCCATCCCATTCAAAATTACTAGAATAAATTAATGCCTTACAAAAGACTATTACCGTATTTTTCGGACCATAAGGCGCACTTAAAATCCTTTAATTTTATCAAAAATCGACAGTTCGCCTTATAATCTGGTGCGCCTTATGTATTAATTCTGGTTGTGCTTACTGACCTCGAACCGATTTTATGTGGTACACGGTGCTCAAAAACCTGTCAAAATGCTTTAGAATGACTTTGGTAAGCTACGAAGCCGCACCGCTTGATGGATTGTTGGAGCATTACAGCTACCGTAGTCAGGGGCCTCGCGGAGTAATACGTACTGTACTTCAACATAATATTACGGTGTGTTTATTAGGACCCCAAAATGGCACCTGTTAAGAGACATGCTTACGAAGCGGATTTCAAACTCAAGGCTATCAGGCCGAGCTTTCACGAAGGGCGGAATCATCACTAAACAGCTAAGTAACAGCAATGAGACTGACTCGGATAATGACGAGAGAGATCCGGGCATGCTTGATGCTGAAATCGCCCAACTGTTTA